>JASAND010000151.1:0-42995 GCA_030248195.1 Trissonchulus latispiculum | reverse complement strand
AGGTATCTACCAGATTATGTAAAAAATAACAGAGGTCTTAATGCATTGGTAAAAAATGATCACACTGGACGGCCATATCAGGACGAAAAGTGTTTATTTAGATGTTTAGCACTTGGTTTGGGGGCAAAATTGAATGCATTAGAACAAAAAACTGATGAATTGGTTGATCAGTGGGTTCAACCCGGGGATGAGTTTAATGGAGTTAGCTTAGAAGATTTGGGTGAGATTGAGGAAAAATTTGACGTCGCCATTACGGTTTACGAACTGGGACCTACAGCTGAGGAAGCCGGGGAAGAACCTGAAGATCTCAATGAACTCTTAATTAGGAATCATGAAAGAGATCAAGAGGTTACAGATGTTGCAGCTAAGTTAATTCGAAGACCCCTGGGAAAGAGAACTAGGAAAATGGCCCTTAATATTTATGAAAATCACTTCTGCTTTATTAAAAATCTCAATAAGTTCACCCTTACTTATAAGTGCTCAAACTGCGATAAGTTATTTCATAAACACTCCCATTTCATGCGACACTCCAAAAGTTGTGAAGTTGGCATCAAACATATCTTCCCTGGTGGTGGAGTTGGACCTACTAAAACGCTCCTACAAAAAATTAGTGAACTAGATATTCCTGTGCCAGAATGGTACTATCCTTTCCGCATCGCCTATGATTTCGAATGTATGTTCAAACCTACAACTAAAAAAAGCGGTCCTAAACTTGTTTACGAACAAGAATTAATCCCAGGTTCAGTTTCAGTAGCCTCAAATGTCCCGGGTTATGAAGCGCCAAATTGCCTAATCACAACCGGGGATCCCTATGATTTGGTGGTCCGAATGAAGGACTACATGGAGGAAATAGCCGACAAAGCATATGAACTTCTAAGGGAAATTTACGAACCCACCCTTTCTGGTCTAGCTGAGCACGAAAAACTCCTGGCAGAATTTGAGGAATGGCTTAAGGCAGTTCCAACTCTAGGATTCAATTCAGGAAAATTCGATATGAACCTTATAAAATGTTGTCTAATTACCAACTTACTTCTGAATGGGCAAGACATCAATTATGTAGTAAAAAAGAATAACAACTACATGGCCCTTTCTACCCCCAAATTATACTTTCTAGACATAACTAATTACCTAGCCGCTGGTACGTCCTACAAAAAGTGGCTAAAAGGATTCAAAATAGAGGAACAAAAAGGAGCCTTCCCTTATGAAGCTTTCACTTCCCTCGAGTTCTTAGACAAAGGATTCCCTCACCGCGATTTGTATTATTCAACTCTTAAACAACAGGAAATTTCAGACGAGGACTTCATAGCCGTTGTAGCAGCGTGGAGGAAATATAAATTTAAAACAGTAAGGGATCTCCTAATCTGGTACAATAATTTAGATGTGGGGCCCTTCCTGCAAGCTACTCAAAAGATGGTGGACTTTTGGAAAACTATGGGGATTGACATGTTTAAAAGTGGGGCAATCTCTCTACCTGGTCTGGCTTACAAACACATGATGAACAAAATTCCTAAACATACTATCCTACCTCTTTTCAATAGATTCACTAAACATTGGCATAAATTAGTTAAGGAAAATATAGTTGGGGGTCCCAGTTTGGTGTTTCATAGATACCATGAAGCGGGAGTTACGGAAATTACAAATGGGTTCAAAGTTGCTCAAATTTTTGGGTTTGACGCCAATGCCTTATACCTCTGGTGTACAATGCAAGAAATGCCCACAGGTTTGTACGCCGAATGGAAGCCCACAGAAGATGGGAAATTCAAGAGATGGCTACAAAAGGGCAGAAAAGAAGCAATGTGGCTGGAGTATATGGCAAAGGCAATGGGAGTTAGAGTTGAGCATGCTTACAATGGGGGCCAGAAAAGGATAGGAAAATCAAAAGTGGATGGGTGGGTCTCGGAAAAAAATTTAGTTCTACAATTTCACGGTTGCTATTTCCACGGTCATGGGTGTGAGTTGGACAGAAATCAGGATCCGGAAGATCGAACGAAAAGAAGGTAAAGAACCGAAAGGGTCTCCCAGGCAATTAAAGATGGGGGTTTCGACTTGATTGAAAAGTGGGAATGTGAATTTGATAAAGATTTAAAAGACTCGTCGGACATGCAAGAATTTATGGAGGAACACTTCAATCTTCCCAAGAAAAGGTCGGTCCTTACTTTCGCACAACTAGTTACCCAAATTCAAGCTAATAGGTTCTTTGGATTAGTTGAGGTAGATATTGAGGTACCTGAAGACAAAAAGGAACATTTTGCTGAGATGACCCCTATTTTCAAAAATGTAGAAATTACTAAGGAAGATATAGGAGATCATATGAAAACATTTTGCGATTTGAATGACCTAATGAATCAACCTAGAAGGGGATTAATTGGTAGTTACTTTGGAAAGAAAATTCTCCTAGCTACTCCCCTAATTAAATGGTATCTAAAACATGGACTGATAATAACTAAAATTTATCAAGCTATTGAGTTCAAACCTAAGGCCTGTTTCAAAGAATTGGGAGATGAGGTAACTTTCCATCGTTCTGCAGCTGATTGCGACCCGGATCTAGCACTCAAGGGGGAAATGTTCAAACTTTTGGGAAATTCGTATTATGGCCGAACTATTACAAACTTAGAAAAGCACCAAGATGTAAAATATTGTCAAAGGTCAGGAGCCAGCAGGGAAGTGAATGGGTGGAGATTCAGAAGGTTAGATGATTTGGGGAATGGGATTTATGAAGTTCAATCGGCTAAGTCCAAAATTGTTTATAGACTTCCGGAATTAGTGGGGTTCTTCGTCTATCAGTACGCCAAACTTAGGATGCTCCAATTTTACTACGACTGTCTGAAACCCAATTTGTGGCCCGAAACTTTCCAATTGTGTCAAATGGACACGGACTCCCTGTATTTTGCCTGCTCCTCCAAAAACTTAAGTGATTGTGTTCCTATTGTAAACGAACAGAGATGGAAAAAGGCCCTCAACGATTTCTTTGTTCAAGACCCTAGCCAAAAAAGAATACCCGGTTTGTTCAAGGAGGAATGGACCGGTGATGGGATAATAGCACTTTGTAGTAAGACTTACCTAGCTTGGGGAAAGACGAATAAAGTCTCCCATAAAGGTGTAAGCAAAGCCCTCAATAAATATGACCCAGAAGATTTCAAAGAAGTCTTAGAAACGGGAAATACAAAGTCTGGGGAAAATCGGGGGTTCCTGCATTTAGACAATAAAACAGTTCAGTACTTTCAAACTAAGGACGCCTTAGGATATGTCTACCCAAAAAGGAAAGTGCTAGCAGATGGGGTGAGTACGGCTCCCTTGGCTATATAATATGTTTATTGTACTTGCTTTATCCCAACAGCCCTCTTAAGGGCTAAATGTATATAATTGTGTATAAATATGATGTATAAATGCTTTGAAAAACTAAAAAAAGTTAAAAAATAGAAAAACCCAAAAAAAACCACTAATGGGCCAACGCCGGGTCCCAAGCCCCGGGGGAAGAACTCAGAGGGGTGGTAAAGAAGGGACAAGAGTGAAGAACACAAGGAAAAGAAGGCGAAAGGGTAGTGACGTCATACAGTGCAAACCTATGCTCAAGGGGCGGGAGGGAGTGGGAGGGACAAATTTGGGATTGGGATTGGGGGTCGAAAAGCCCGCACTATACTACTGACGTCATCTTGAAAGATGTCCAAAACTTAGGGTCGCCCTGACCCCTGCTGCTTGGAACTTCAACAGCAAAACCGTTTTATAGTGTTTGACCTAATGAAATTTTAGACATTGAAATTGTAAACTGATATGCTATGTTTTTGACTATGTCGACTTTTGCTGTTTAGCCCTGAACCGTTTCTGGCTGGAAGGCTTTAACATAATTCTGGTCATTGGCGGTGCAACGGCACTTCTGGGCGACCCCAGTGGAACCGGACCGAAGAAAGATAGACCTATTTTAGCACCAGGTAAGTTAGTACTTTTGTGACAATCTTTGACTTGAGTTTCGTGATATAATTTTATTTTGTTTTAGAATTTAGCACATGGAATACACGTTTTTATATCTTCATGTTTTATTAACTCTGCCATTTTTTAGATGTAATTGAGAAAAATAGTGCTGCCCTGACCAAACAGCTGGATACAGTTTTTCAGAACTTCACCCGGCATCTCAAACACCTACCTCAAGGTAAGCAAATCGACAAAGGCCCTATTTCTTTAAAGATTAAACGGATTAGATTAAACTTAATCCGCATTAAAGAAACAGCACCTCGGATTAAACGGATTAAAATTGAATCCAGCGAGTTAAACGAGTTAAACAGATTAAATTTAATCCTATTTCTGTAATGCAACTAGGATTAAAATTTTAATCTAATCCTGTTTCTTTATTCACACTTGGGATTAAAAAATCAACGAGTTAATTTTAATCCGACCTGCTGAATCGCTGTTTCTTTAAAGATTAATTTTAATCCGTTTAATCCGCAGCCTGTATTTTCAGCTAGTTTTTAATCCCCGTGCAGCTACGCGGATTAAACGGATTAAAAGTTGGCGGATTAAAATTTTTAATCGCTGTTTCTTTAATGGCGGATTAAACGGATTAAATTCAACTCGTTTAATCCGCGGATTAAAAATGGTCGGATTAAACTAGTTAATTTTAATTCCTTTAATCCGTTTAATCCATCATTAAAGAAATAGCAATTAAAATTTTAATCCGGCTGATTTTTAATCCGTTTAATCCGTCCATTTTAATCTTTAAAGAAATAGGCCCAAAGTGTCTTAAATTGTGGGCTTTTTGATTGTGATGTTAAGAAGCTTTCCAGGTTCCGGTATATAAATCGAATAAATTTCACCAGTGCAATATGTTTCCATCCGCACATAGGATTAAACCAATTAAAATTTATAACTCTGTACTTTACGTGTATGTATATATTAGAAGCTTATTTAGAGTTAAGCAGTTCCTTTTAACGGTACTTTACGTGTATGTATATATTAGAAGCTTATTTAGAGTTAAGCAGTTCCTTTTAACGTTCTCTCTGAATCGAACCAGCTGTGGAAGTGTTTCATCTCCTAATTTTGGGTGACCGTCTCGTGTGGCCCACTCAGAAGTATTCAACATGCTATTGCTAGCAATATGCAAAATAGTTTTTAGACGATGTTAGATAGGTGTAGTCATACATGAATTTCGGTAAAGTGCAACTTACTACCCAAACATATTGCATGAAAAGGGAAGTGAGTTCTTGAATAAGGAAAATATTGAAAGAATCAAGATAAAACAATAGCAGAAACAGAAACCGTAAAATACAAATTATAATCTGAGTTAAGAATTATAGTATAAAAGAGAATAGTCTAAACGCAGTGTAGAATTGTATTCTGAAAACTGGGATTGACACTTGAATCACAATAAATAATCAATTAAAAGTGTGAATTCATTTAAGTACTCACAAATTAACTGAAGTAATGAATCTTTCGACCCCAATCCCTTAGATTCATACTTCTGATAGTTTGCGAGTACACATTCATATCTAGGATCGGAACCGAAATTCGTCATCAGAGGGATCCAGTACAATTTAGATTGCCATTCCAATAATTGAGATAACTTTAATTAAAGTAAGTACTGGTCGGGCCAAGCCTCCAAGAGACCCGAATTTCGGATTCATTTAATTGTTGCACAGATATAATTAGAACGCATAAGAATATAAAGAAATGAAATAAAATGCAGCAGTGCAAAGTAGGGTAAATAAGGGCAATTTGTGCCCAAGTAACTGTGACCAGACGGGACTAGCCCGTTAATTATGACCAAGGAGGTTAGCAACACAATTAATTATATACATACAAGTATTCCTCTTGTGGTTAGTGCCAACAACAAAATGATGAGAAGGAGTTAGTGTGTAGGTGATGAATAGTGTGGATATCATTAGTAGCATTAGTAAAGGGTGCTGATCCTCGAAAAAACGAAGGATCTGTAACTATATCTAAGGCTTGATAGCCTTTAATTATGACAGAATGATATAGTTTGTAAGTGGTTATAAATTTTCAAAAGCTAAATTAGATTGTGGTGATCCTCGTAAAACGAAGGATCTGTAATTATGTCGATGGCTAGATAGCCATTAATTATGACAGCAGAATGAGGTAGTGATCTTACTAGTATGTATACTTTACTGTATCTGGCTGATGTGTATTGAACCATTAAATTTTTTGTAAATCCAACTGTTTTTTAAAAAAGTTGTATTGAACACTTGTTTGAAATACTTCTTTGAATAACCTCTTGCTAGAAGATTTTCTCTAAGTTCTTTCAACTGTGTTACAAAAAATTCGCGGGTGCTGCAAATAGTAGCCGCTCTGGTGATTTGGTTTTCTATCATATTTTTGAAGACAGAGCTGGAAATGTTAGTGGATGGAGGTGGAAAACGGTTTATACTGAAATTGAATTCTTTTCTTTTGTCGTATAAATCTGTTTCAAAGGTATTGTTATTTAGACTAATCTTCAGATCTAATACATTAGCTTGAGTATTATCTATATTTACTTTATTAAGTTCTAACTCATGAGGGTATATGTCATTTATAGTGAGGTCAAAAACGTTTTTATCATTGAAGGTGGTCATGTCATCTATATATCTGCGTGTGTTCGATAATAGCTCTGTTCTTGAGGTATTCTTTTCATTTAATATAAAATTGTATTCGAAATGATGCAAAGTGATATTTGCTATAGTTGGGGCTGAGTTCGTACCCATTGGAATTCCAATTTGTTGTTTAAAAATTTTATCTCCTATGTTAAAGTAAGTGTTGTCGATTAGGCATTTAGTCATGCCTATTACATCATAATAGTCAAATGTAGGGTATTTAGGTTCTCCATTTCCCCAGTATACTTTGTTGTATCTAAGGTGTAATTTGGTGTGTAAAGTGTCCTTAACTAAATCTGAAATTGCTTGATTAATTGTAGTATGCTCTAATTTAGTATATAAAGTAGTAAAATCGTATGTGTTTACTGACTCAGCGGAATGTGTTTTATTGAGGCAATTGATAATGTCTAATATAGGTTTGTTGTTATCAATTACCCAAAAGGGGTTACGGTGTATTTGTGCGCATAGATATTACAAATTTTCTTTCTTTTGTAAAAAAGTAATTTCAGAATTTTGTCCAGGGTTTGAGAGAGATGTTTAGTTGGTGCGTGCATACTAGCGATAATTGTTCTGAATTTAATAGGGGTCTTGTGAAATTTGGGTATTATATACATGAAAGGTAGCTTGAAAGGGGCTGCAGCATATTTTAATTTATCGTTTATGGTTTTTATGTTATTGATAATGTCAGATTCTGTCTTATTGTATATTTCAATGTATGTGTTGTTGTTATTGGTATTGTCGACTAGAGTACTAGGTATTGCAAGCCACGAATGCCGGATATTAATTTTTTATTAAAGGCCAGTCTGCTGTCAGTATATAAGTCAAAGAAAAAAATCCCAGGCTGATAATCGAAAACTGTTGCCACCTTCGCCACCTTTGAACCAACTGGGCACATGAGACACCAAAGTAATTTGGTGAAAATTCCATCCAGCTTCGTGCACTGGTCACACTTTTGGTTAACGTGAAATTTTATTCATTCGCTTGATTTTCGTTATTTCAGAACCGCACAAGGAGAGTCAGTTGAAGCCCGTTAAAATCATCAACAATCTACTCTGGTATAAGGATCTCAATCTGATGGAGTTTATGGTGAAAGTTGGTCTTCGATTCCGACTGAGTCATATGATGCAGAAGGATGCCGTACAGTTGAGACTCTCAGAAGAAGGTATTACCAAAAGTGCACAATTACACTATATAGAAGGAGAAGAGTAAGCCACTAGAGGACCCCTCTTCTTGGTATTACATACAGTGCTCCGACCACAATACGCGAATGGTCATCGTCTGGCGGGGGTCGACAAACTACACCCCCCCCCATTTGGTGGGGAGGGGTTGTGGAGCAGAGGATTACGGTAGTTTCGGTTGTGTTCCGAATGGGTCCCCGTTTGAGGGGGTAGGGGGAGTAGCCACAAATATGTAGGTTTCCATTTGGGGAATTGTCAGCAGCCAATCGGGTTCAACCAATCTTAGCATGTCCTGATGATCCCCCTCTCCAAACGGGGGACCTGTTTTTGGCGACTGCCTCACCGCTTGTCTCATGCTTGTCGACCCCCACCAAACGGGGATACATTGGCGTATTGTGATCGGTACACCGTTACGCAACGCATTGAAGAGGAGCCCTCTAGTGGCTTACTCTTCTTTTATAATATAAAGGAGTTATGGACTCTTGCTACAGCTTTTCCACCATTTTCTGGAAAACTCCTTTTGTATCCTATACAAATGTATATATTTACTTTTTCATTTTCGTTTAAACCAATTGTGAGGTGGGTGTTTTACGGCCTACAAAAACGGTTCCGACATTTTGAGAGAATGTGACGACAAGATTTTGTATTGTGCGTACAAATGGCTTGCTTCTTAACAAGCTGCCAATCAACTAAACTGTTCAATAGCATTTTAAATCGTTTTCATTTTGCATGGTTCTTGCTTCAGGTACAGGAATGAGGTTCACAGAATTTGCCTATCAGCTGTTTCAAGCCTATGATTGGCTCCAGCTGTACCAAAGAGAAGGCTGCTGTCTTCAGTTGGGTGGAACGGATCAGCTTGGCAACATGCATTCCGGTTAGACTGTATTATAGCTTCAGATAATATTTGAGAATTGAAAAAACATCATCTGAAACCCAAATGATATGGACCTACGCAATGTCGTCCCACTATTAAAAATTGTATGTGTGTAGTGTGTGGAGTTAGTACTTAACTTTGCTGTCATTTTTCTTTGAACTGTTATTAAACTTTTTGTTTTCAGTTTCTTTGTTTTTCTTTGTTTGCAGTTACACTGTTTAGGTCGAGATCTGATCAAGGCTGTTCATGAGACCGGCGTGTTTGGCCTGCTGGTTCCCCTGCTGACCGGGGAATCCGGCGCTAAGCTGGGCAAAACGGAGGAGGGGACGGTCTGGCTGGACCCGGCCAAAACCTCGCCCTACAGTCTCTACCAGTTCTGTATTCGCCTGCAGGACTACAACGTGCATCAGATGCTGTTACTGTACACCTTCTATCCCACTCGCCAGATTGATGAAATTATGGCCAAACACTGGAAGGCTCCCCACCTCCGTCACGCTCAGCAGAAGCTGGCTGAACAGGTGGGATATTAGAGTTGTACAAAAATGGTCAAAAAGTGACCACTTGCAGCATATCTGCTTAAAACTCCTGTCGAATAGCTCCTCCAAACATTATTGTTTTCACAATCAAAAATCGTTATTTTGTATTTGGTGCACAGAGGGTGTTTATAGATTCAAAGGATTTGAGATCGACTAGCTAGGTGTAAATGTATTCGGAGATGAAAGGTATAACTGCTCATACCAAATGACTGGTTTCTTTTTTATGTTTATAACAGTGTAACGTGTTTTGTCTATATGGTCAATTGTATGAACCCTGCTTTTTATAATTTGACAGTACATATGCATGTGATATTTGTGTGTATCTTTGTAATTTCAGGTCACTCTACTGGTGCACGGTCCGGACGGTTTGGAATCGGCGCGTCGATCCACAGAAGTGTTATACTCTCCATCACCCGAAGGCCTTCTGACCCTCAGCGAGTCCGAAATCCGAGATATATTCAAGGGTTTACCGCTAATTCAACTGGCTCGAAACAGTGAATTGACAATGCTGGATTTGGGCATGCAAACTGGCGCCTTCAAATCGATATCCGATGCGGACAAAGCGATTCGTGAGGGCGGATTTTATGTGAACAATGTCCGAATAACGGAGCCGATGGCTGTCTTTGTGGACAGTTTCGTACTCCCCTGCGGTCTCACTGTAATTAGGACAGGCAGAAAACGTTATTATTTGATTGAGTGGTTAGATTGAATTGTTGAAATTGTTTGTTTAAGTTTTGTTGAAATGTCAGTAAAGTCTGAGTTGTTTGCTATATTTCTTAATAAGGAGATGTAGGGATTTTAATGAAAAATACAAGGCTCCATTAGTGTCTGCATTTCTGTAAATATTACATAATAGTCGGACAAAACACGCTGAGCATTCTTCAGACCTTAAAGCAAGCTCTCGAGCAGGGAGTGTGGTACATTTCCACCTAAAACTCCAACTCGGTGACTAAACAGAAAACTGATGTTACACAACAACAAACATAGAAATGGCATCTTGTAGTCTACTTTAAAGCTGGCTTGCACCAGTCCTGCTTAGTTTATTCACGAATACCCTAAACTCGTGATTAACTTAAGTTTCAACCTTAACATTTAAGGGGATGGGGGGGCTGCGAACGGGTTGGCACGACATCGTCAGAGTGAGTTACATTTCTGCCTAACGTAATTAAAAAAGTTTAGGATGGGCAACACATTTCAGTGCGAAAAATGGTTTAAAATTTTTTCTACTCTTATAGATTAACGGTTTGACCAATTTTGAAACGTTTTGCAACGAGTATTTTACTGTTCCAACAACTAAATATTAAAAGTATTCCGGCTTTCGAGTGTTGCTTCCTTCTTCAGCAATAGCAGATCAAAGTTCGAAATTTGGCAAAAAGTTGCGTAGTGACCGTGTGCCGTTTTCGATCTAATAAAATTGACAGTCCCTAGCCTACCCCAGCATTTTACCAGTTATTAGACTCTAATAGGGACAAACAGTGGCTAAGTCTTGAGGGTTTGGTTTTGGTTAGTGTGTTAGCCCACTTTTAATTCTAGTTAAGAACTAACCTATAATTTTTGGCCTGAAAAGCTAGCAAAGCGCAGTAAAAATTAGGTCAAAAAATTTTTTGTCCTCGATTTTGCCGAAAAGGTGCTTATTGGGTTATTTGACCTACTGAATCCGAATATGAAATCTGGTTTTCGATATGACGCTTAAATTTGTTTTAGAGCTTTTTGTAGCGATCGTTACCCATACTTCGAGAAAGCAATCTAGCATTTCTGAAAACTGGAGCGAGGCTTAGCGAGCTAACTTCCTGCACATCTTGGTAAACTCACTGACTTGTAGTGTGCAAAGTTTGAGACGTTCTGCCAGAGAACGTTGGAGTAATCGACTCACATCATTAATATGCCACCAAATAACAGTAACGATATCGATAGCGTACTCTAACACTGCGAACGCAGCGATTAACGAAAGCACGTATTTTCACACAAGTTTAGGCAGATACTTGTCACATTAATTGGAGAAAATGTGGGCTCATTTGATTAACCACGGTTCGTAAGACCTTAGTTAACATAATGACCTACCACCACGCACAATTTTTCGCACTTTGATCGTATGGCACAGAAAAGTGTACATTGATCTAAGCATTATGTTGCCCGATATATTGGGACCACTAATTTGGGCACCGTACCTTGTACATAGCGTTCAGCGCACAGCGAAGTTTGTATATTATGTGTATCATGTCGTTTCTGACCGACAACACCAATTTGCGAACGTTCACAGGACGCTACGCTACGTGGATTTCTTTCAAGCTTTAAACTATTTTGCAACAAACCTAATACTATTACGTAGCAAGACCAGCTAGCTTTTCCAAACTTTTAGTGAAACTCGTAGCTCTCCCTTACCTTTAACTGGTGTTTAACTCAAACACGACTTAAACATGGCTTGGTTATACGTTTAATTTCCACTGAACAACTTGTGAAAACAGCTAATTCAACCTACGAAAATGAGCTAGGCATGAATGCAATACAACTGTTTACCTACGGCAGCTGCAGTGTCCTCCCTAACTCAAATATTGCCTATAATGTAAACGCAAACACGTTTTACTATATCAGCGCTAATCATTCAGCAAATTACAAACACTAAGCGCACAAAACTACTAATATCACCAACAGTAAGCTCGACAATACATACGTACAGATAGCCTAGACAAACGACAAAAACAAAAGAAAAAAGAGTGCAGTCACTGCATGGTAAGATTATCATTCGGTTGCGGCGTCCCAGAAGCAGCAAATAGTCCAATATTCATCGCCGGAGGATGATAGGGCGGATGCGGCGGTGCGGGGTGATGCGGCGCCACAGCGTAGGAAGTGGAGGCGACCACACAGACATTCGAAACAATTCCTGACGGTCCAGTTGTTTTCCGGACCTTCCATCGGGCAATTCGAGGACCCACCAAATCGGGGCCGCCTCCCCCACCTTTTCCCTTTCCTTTGCGCTTGTGATTCTTGTCCGGAGCCAGTGGCAAACATTCCCCTCTGAGCTCCCGAGCCCTCTGTGCACAGTTGCTGGCCATATTCTTTACCACAATGGCACGGTACTTACGAAAGATGTAGTTCTCTGTGTATTTCTGAAACAATAAAAATAAATAACAACACCTGTCAGCAAGTACAAATTAGTTGTCGAAAAATGCCAATTGCGAAAGCTGTATCAACTAAACCCTATTTCTTAAATTATTATACTAAATTATTATTGCATCAAAATTAGTTCATGCTAAAGAAACAGAACATAGGATAAGGATTAATTAAACTAATTTAAGGTTCAAACCGTTCAATTATACTAATCTAAACTAAACTAGACCAAAAAATGCAAGAATTGAACAATTTGCAAAAAATGCAAAAATTCAACTCTCGGGGGCTCCGCCCTGCAAAACTTCCAATTGGGTTTCATTTTATTTGCTTTAAATTTAATGTATTTAATTGAATTTAATTTGAAGAATAAAAATTTTAAGAGTGTGAATTCTTTGGTAAAATACGATATTTCTTTGCGGGCTTCTTCCCATACCCCCATTTTTTGGTTTGACCTTGGAACCAACTCCCTTTTTGAAAATTCTGGCTGCAGGCTTGAGGCGTTCGGAGAACGTTTTGAGGTTTCTCGAATTAAATATTCACCAGTGTGCCTCTCCAGCTCCACGAAATGTTCTCAGACCCCTCCTCCGGAAAAAATCCCAAAGACTAACAGGAACTACACACATTCACTACATTAAAATTGCGAACTTTTCAAACATAGGATTCTAAAGCAGACAAGGCTAACTTAGCACGGACCTTTGGTATCTCTTCCTTAGAAATTCGACGCCAGAGGGCTTGCCGCAGAACATCTCCGCCGTGACCAAACAGGGCATCAATGTCTCTCTTCTTGCTGGCCTCAGAAGACACCGTGGCAGCCGCTTTCTTGGCCGCTGCCATTTTGCTCTCTAAAGAAAATTATGCAAAACGTTGTAAAAGGCATGCACTTCACGTCAAATCCAATCAAATCATTGACATCCTCTGCTTTATAAAAATAATAATAATAGTGTATACTTATAAAAAGGCCTTTTCGTGCACGAGTTAAGAGTAGAGTTAAATTTTATAACTCTTTTAAGTTTAGCCCCCAGTCTAGTCAAAATGAACTAGTCTTTTGCCTTCTTGCGGGTTCTGGAGGATGACGTTGCTATGCTGATTCTGAGGAAGGACCGGGAGGACAGTGCGAACTCAATCGCTGTGCTTCCACCCGTATTAGGCTATAGCATTGAACAGCACACTTTGAGTTCGTCTCACTTTGGTGCAAAGGCTGTTACTGCCGTTGTTTTTGCATTGGAGACTTGTGCTGTGTGCTGCTCCTCGGGCTAGCAGCCAGATATGGCAACGCCGAGGCCGACGGAGCCTGTTCTTTTTAAAAAGGAGGAGACATCATCCGTCGTGACGTCGACCAGGCTCTGAGACTCCTTCTGGCAACTTGGTTGAGTTGTTTTTGACCAACCTTACGGGGCCAGTTTCCTGGCCAACACTTTGCACCTTCGGGTGATGATCATCACATTGTGATGACTAATGCAGCAAACAACAACTGCTTAACTCCTTTAACCCCGAGCGCGTAAAGGATTGAGTTAATTTAAACTCAATCTCAATTAACCCGTTTAACTCGCTGCGCGAAAAGGCCAAAGTTCAAATCATTCAAGCTTCTTAATTCTCTGGACTACGACCCCATGTTTACATCACTCGTTTACAGAGTGAAATAACCAAAACAAATATATACTAAGTACAACTATATAATATAAAAGCTAATGCAAGACAAATATACTGAAATAGAAACAGAGCTTCTACTTTTAGATTTGGAAGGCTGTTTTTCCTTCTCCTCCGTTCCAGAGTTGGGCGTCGGCGGAACCGTGGACGGAGCTGAGAGAGAGGCTTGGACCGGGGTCTTCGGGGTCACGGGGAGACCCGGCGGGCAGCTGGGAGGCGAATAGATCGGTCCCAGGGAATTGGACGGCGCTCCAGTGGCCGGTGGGAGGGCAGAGTGATGATGATAGCTGCCCATGTTTTGGGTCGTGCTGGTAGGAGGAGGATTGACCGACAGCGGAAACTGTGCTGCTGAAACACGATGGGCACTGCCAGCCCCAGTGCTGCTGCAGCTGACAGACTGCACCACAGGCTGCTCCATATTATAGCCAGCACATGGCGGAGCTCGCGGCGGGGAAAAGGTGACCGGAACAGCACCAACAGGTGGTGCTGCGTGGGGGGATGGAGCAAAGCAGCTGGGAGGACCCACGGCGCCAGAAGGTCCAGAGGGTGACTGCTGTGGCTGCTGCAGTCCACAGGCAGGAGAACCGGCCAGCGGGTTGGGATTAGGGGTGCCGGGGAAGCCCACCGGGGGACGCCGGGATGGACTGGCAGCGGCTGAGGCTGAGGTGCTTCCAGCGGATACTGGACAGCCAGGCGGGAAGGGCAATGGTCCGGCGGGCGAAGACTGGACAGGACGTGGGTGGTTAATAAGGTGGGCATTCCCGGGAGCAGATGTCGCCATAGGGGCCACGGGAATTCCGAGACTGCCTGCGGCTGTGGATGGACCGAGTCCCATGATTTGTGGTGAAATGGGCGGAACAATGGAGACGGTATCATGAACACTGAAAGTAAGAAAATGACTGAAAACAATTCAAACTAACTGAAGTGAAAAGCTAAAGCTGGAGCAGTATGTCAGCCGCACCAATGGGAGTGTATTTGAAGCATCATTTCCAGCTGCAGAAAACGTAACCTAATGTTAAGCTAAAACGGC
The DNA here is from genome assembly GCA_030248195.1 of Trissonchulus latispiculum. Lineage (NCBI taxonomy): Eukaryota > Metazoa > Nematoda > Enoplea > Enoplida > Ironidae > Trissonchulus > Trissonchulus latispiculum. The sequence goes on along the minus strand of JASAND010000151.1, from coordinate 28,044 downwards.
AATCTTCGGCTACATTTGTTTAAAATTAAACAAAACAGCTGCAGCTGGCAGAATACCCCAACAGCACGGCTGCAATGGTTTATTTCTATTACATAAAGTTAACTTATTTATCGAAACATCACGGAATTTGAAAGTACAGTACATTGCAAAGAAAAGGGCCGGGTCACTGACGCATATGTCTCTATTTCACTGAAAGCGATGACATTTCAGTGACTGTGATATGACTTTTTTGTTTACATAGACTCCAATTTGAAAGAAATGTAAACATACTGGTCATATAACAGCAACTGAAAGATCATATCACTTTCAGTGAAATAAAGCCATATGCGTCAGTGACTCGGCCCTTTTCTTTGCAATGTACTGTATATAATATAAACCTGCACAGGTTAAAACTTAAGTTTCCAAAAATGCTCAAGCAACCTAAAATAGCACCTACCCGGGCAGTTTGGAGGGCCACACAAACTGACCAGGGGACATTCGCCTCGCCGCTGCATCACTGAGCGGTTGTCCTCCGGTCAGAATCGGTCCCGAAGTGAACACATCCAACGGACCCAGGTCAGAAACCGTTGACATCGAGCTGACAGCAGCAGCAGCAGAAACAGCTGTAGAGCACGAGGGCAGCATCGGTGGCCGGGACTGGAGGGCATACTGTAGCGATGGTGAGGGTTTCTGGACAGTTCCTGTTGAAGTAAAGGTGGGCTGATGGGCATAGGTGTTGGAGGGGCCGGCTGGAATAGTAGCGGGTAGGGGCGAGGGCATGGAGACCATCATGTGAGATGTGAGGGTAGCGGAGGATGGAGGAAAAAATCCACCGGCGGCGCCCCCACCGAAATGGACGGAAGAGGATTCGGAGGAGGAAGAGCGACCGGACTGAGGCTGGCCCGATGGCTGACTGCTCTGATCTGTGGAGCAGGATGATGCGGATTTGGCAGACTGCAAAAAACAAAAAGGTGAAAGAATAAAATAGAGACAAAACGAAATATAGAAAACAAGAATACTAGAGCTGCAATGAAATCTTAAAACAAGGATTAATTCACTAATAATGACTGTACATGTAAGGACTTGTCCAGGAGGGCAGGGCAGGGCAGGCCCGGACCCCCACTTCTCACAAAAACAAAGAAATTTAAGTTGTAACTCAAAGCTTTTGCTTGCGCTATGTTTTTAGCCCTTGGTTTAGACACAATTTAAGCCTATTTTGTCAGTTGTAGAAGTATCTTTGCTTTAGGTGCCTTCATCATAGTAGGAAACGCAGGTGTACGGAAGTAAGACATCAGCATTAATTTTAGCCTGAACTTAGAAGAGCGACGACTGCTTTCCAAAACTTTTCAAAATTAATACAAGGACTAAAAAGTCTATAAAATACAAATAAACGGAAGTGTCCTAAATTAATTCCAGCGATGTATATACTTATTTTTAAAAAAGGTTTTCAAATGCTGACATTGGCAAGGTCGGAGCAACCCTTTCACAATTCCAGTACACCAGTACATTTACACTGGCACACTTGAGAACACTGACTGATCAACCGAAATTGTAAACTTCGTGGCAACTTCCAAAGAATTGCAAAAAGCACCTGGGCTAAGGACCCGGTCCGCTTCTTCACAGGTGACTGCGGAGGTTTCACCAAATCAGCTAAATAAAGAAAACAAACACTACGAATAGGTTAATATGAATTGCATTATTGCATTGCAAAACCAGACCGCTATGAGTTATTTCATAAAATAAGCAGACAAGGATTAGCAGATATAAAGGCGTAAATTAGATGCAGTGCAGAAACAAAAATTACATCATGCTGCTTATTTTAACCAGCTTAATCTATTACGTACATTCGTTAGGGCTATGATGCACTTACACAATAAATTGGCACAACCGTTGGTACGTATATATATATGGTTCATTCATGTCAGTATAGCCAAACAACCAAGAATTTGTACTAACCAAGCTGTGATGGGCCGTACGTTTCCAAGATGGACTTCTGATGCTCTGTAAACTTGTCAACTTCCGAAAGAAGACCAGCACTATAGTAGGTGTACTGAGAATTCTAAAAATGTAAAGCCAGCCACAGCCATGTTAGAAACCAGCCGAAACAGATGACGTATAAGTTTACTAGACCAAAATTAACCTACATAAAGAATACTGAGGCAATGTTTTATAATGAAAAACAAAGTATTATCATACGTATATACTATCGTTATTAGTGTACACGGGGTCGTCATCTTAAGGTGGTGATTCCCTTTGGTCACATAACAAAAAATATTTTGTCTCCCCTTGGTCCCCACTTAAAAAACTTAAAAATTTAAATTTTTTAAATTTTTAAATTTTTGTCACAGATCGATCAGAAATGTGTTAATATGCACCCATACCAAATTTGAGCTCAATCGGTTAAGTTTTGCGAATTTTAGACACAGGTGGCGTATACGGAAGAATCACCAGAAGAAGTATAATTTTCCAGAATTTTTGCAGACTCAAGTAAATTTTTTCGCGAGACATCGGTTATATCATTCGATACCTCCACTAAATAGCTGGGGACGATTTTTTATTTATTGTGAAATGGCTCTTCGTTATAGAAAAATAAGTTGAAATGTGTGCGTAACCTGTATTTTGCCTACTTTTTCCAAATTTGTCAAGCGATTACTTTAGCTAGAAAGCAGCAATCGGGGCAACTAGAAATGACATTTGTTCAGTAGCAGCCCTCCAGCTTGCATGGTGAATGCTCCACAATGTTTGGAAAGAAATTGGTCGTGTTTTTGCCAGCGTACAGGATAGCAGTTGGAAGACGATCATATTTTGGATAATTTGTCCCCGTGAGACCTTCAGATCGACGCCCTTAGTTAGATTTTACGACTTGCGTAGTTTAAGAAATGTTGGATTATTTGATTTATGCAAAATGGCAAGGTTTCAACGCCAAAACAAGAAAATCGGCTGTATCTCACGGTAGAGAAAAGCTAGAAACTTGCTTCAAAAAGCAAAAATGTGAAGCTCAACGAGATATTTCGAATGAATATAGTCATAGCTGTATAGCAGCTGCCAAACGTTCAGAAATTGGGAAAAACCACTCTGACCGGAAATCTCGAATTTTTGAATCGGGATTGCGCGGAGGGCGCTAAAAAAACTTATTTCGGAAAGTTTCATCAAATTTGACCTTAATTTACACCGCCAAATAACAATATGTGTCCAAAAGGAATCACCACCTTAAATTGATTGGGAAAATTTGAAAAACACACAAACAATTTTACACAAAAACTCAACCAGAATAAAATTTACCAAAACATCACTATGATACTCCTTCTGTAGCTTTCGCCGACGCTTGTGCAACTTCAACATAATCTGAAGATCTTCCTCGCTGACGTCCGCACTCTCATTTGACTCCTGACTTTCCGTGTCCGAATCTTCTGTCAAAATATTCTAAACAATAAAACAAATTGCACAAGCAGAAATGTACGCACAAGTAGCAGAACTGTATGAATTACATACGTATACGTATATACCGATTAAGTGTATGAATTACATATACTGATTAAGTGTATGCTGCTGGCTGCTTTAAAGTAATGAGCAGTGTTAGAAACATATTGCTGAAGCATGGCCTGCACTGTCCAGCTCAACATTAGTATCGGCGTTCGATGAATCCCTATGCGAATCAATCTTTCACTCCATAAATCGAGTAAAACTAAGCTGGAATGGAGAAAACACGTTACACGATAGGAAGGATTTACTCCAGTCCACTATCACCGGATCAACGACACCAAAGCCAAACACTACTGCTAGCGACAGCGGCACGTGGATTAATATACAAATGATTCATGTTCTTGGTTACAAATACCTTAAGCCATTTGCGTGATCCTAACTCTTTGAAGTTAAAATACTCGGCCACATCTTTCTTCTTATCTAAACAAAAATGAAACTGCAGAACTAATGGTAGTGGAGTTGTTTTAGTTTTCCTTTAAAAATTGCTAAAAGAAGCGTTTTTCTTGCATACACTGTAAAAGATTATTTTTTCCAAATGTATTATCTCCGGCAAAGGGTGAAATCTTTGACAATTTGGCCTTCTTTGCGAATTTTCAATGCACAATTTGGCACCAAAAGGGACATCCTTTGGTTGTGGGGAGTTTAGGGAGAAGATCGTTTAAGAGATGAACGGAGATATAGGTGTGAATCCCCTCCATGTTAATGTATCGAAAAGTCAATTTATGAGGTAAAGTAAGTTATGAGGGTCCTCCTGAGAAACTACAGAGGTGTCGATAACAACAGGAAGCAGTCCAGTAGCAGAAAACTTGCACGAAGAGAAAACTACGCATTATTTTTTCGCAATACTAACCTTCTCAAAAATATATATGTAAGAAATTAAATTGTCACTTCAGCACCTGAGACCCGAAAAATTCGGGCCTCGGGTGGGACTCGAACCCACGACTTTCGGATAAACACTCCGACGCTCTGCCCACTGAGCTACCGAGGCTACAGTCGCACCAAGCTAGAAGGAGTTTATCCAAACTGAAGTGATAATGAACTAGCGAAGTAGCGAGAATGGGTTGCCGCGGCATTTTCCGTTTATAGATGGCCATATCTCCCAAAAGAGGCACCGTTGTGACCCAGTATAGTCTGATTCGTGTAATCCGTATCGAGAGCTCTCAATAGAGTACCATATTGACCATATTTAGAGTTGTTTAAATTTTTGGTCATTTTGGTCGATTTTGACCATTTTTGACCCCTTTGCGGCTCCGTAACTCAATTTTCGTACACTTTGGCGCTTTGGCCCTATTACAACTTTTTATATACTCAATGAGAGCTTTCGAATGACACCGATATGAGCCCTATCCGAGAACTTTCCATTTTGAGCCATTTTGGCCGTTTTTGGGCATTTTTTGACCATTTTTCGCCTCATAACTCAAAATGAGTGCATTTTCAGGCCTTGACCCAATTACAACTTTTTCATTACTCGCCGAGAGCTTTCGAATGATACCAAAATTAGCTCATTTGGACAACTTTTTATTTTACTCATTTTTACTCACGGGGGTGCTCCGGGAGCACCTCTGCTCCCCCGGGGCTCCCCGCGCTTCCGGGAGCAGTTCAAGTCAAGACCTTCAAAATGAGGTATCAACCACCTCTCTACCCCTTTCCAATCTCGAGATAGAGGGGGGGGGTAACGAGATGATGAATAATAATAAATAAACGGACATATCAAGATGAAAGGGTTGCCTTTTTGTGTAAAAAGCGGCAACCCAATTAATAATGCGTTATATACCTATGTTAGAACGTACCAATAGTTTTAGCCCAAAGCTTTGCTTGGGCACTTCCTTTCTTGGATGTATTCAATGCACCAGCCAAGGTTGGTTTCCTAAAGATATGAACGGAAAACATAACTTTATATATATATATAGACGTATAAAAATATCATAGTGCACATATGTAAGTTATATACGTATATATATACATGGGCGCCAGGGGGGGGGCCGGGGGCCCCCGCCCCCCCCCCGTGCGATTTGGGTCCCACCCTTTGGGGTGTCGGGCCCCCCTTGAAAAATTTTTCAGCTGTTTATATACATAATGTGAGTGTTTTTAAGAAATTGTTGTCAAAAATCGGCAAATTTTTGCAAAAAATCGAAAAATTTTTGCTAAAATTTGAGAAAAGTTTTGGAAAATGAAGGTAAAATTTGTTAAAATTTGGCAAAAATTCTGGATTTCCCAAAAAAAGGTCGCCGGATTTTTGGGTCGGGCCCCCCCCCTTCAAAAAATCCTGGCGCCGCTACTGCACAGTGATTCCATAAAAAACACAGAAAGAGAAAACTAAAAGAATAATGATGAAATTGTATAAATACGCACGGCAACGGGCGTTCTAATAAGCTTTCAATTTTGTCAAGAAAAGGGCCCAGATCCAGAAACTGTTCCAGGCGTTGATAATACAATGGATTAGCCGGAGAAGGTGAAGACGCATCATCACCAGTGTCGTCAGGAGTTGACACAGACATAATGAAACCAACTCAGAAAAATTATATTATATACGTGTATAATTAAATTTAATAAAATTATGACACTTGTGTAGATGGAGGAGGGGCAATTTTTTCGCTTTGGTCCCCCCCCCTATGGTTCGAAAAAGTTTCTGACTCCGATTTGGTTGAGCATATATATAGCTGCCTCCAGGGTAAATCGATGTCGCTGATTTCAAAAATAGAATCGAGAAATCGGTCCGCCGATCGATCAATCAAATCATTTGTGTCATCAATTTTCGAAAGAGAAAAGTAGGCACCAGGGTATTGAGCACGAGCTGAGTGCAAATCGGCAGTCCAAATTTTATAAAAAAAACTCGATCGCTCGCCCGCAAAAATCGATTCTCATCGAATATTCGAACATTCGCGAATAACTCGATTTTGCCAGCTGGAATCGAAATTTCGACCATAGGTGTAATTGGGAGGGGTAACCCCCCCCCCAGCCATTTTTACAACAGCCCACCCCAAAAATTTTTGGGGAGCCCCGGTTTCCCCCCACCCCCCCAGGTACGGTACATCTATGGGGGGAGGGGGTAGTCGCGCCGCAGGCGCGAAAAATTGGCCTAAAATTGGGTATTTTTAGGGTAAATTTTGCAAAATTTTTCAAAAAAGTCCAAACTTTTGGCTTAAAGTGTTTATTATTGCGAGAAATACACGTTTTTAACGGTTTTACGGACTTTCTGGCTCAATATATACTTATTAAGACCTTATTTTAGACTTAGAAACATGTTGCCAATCAAGTTTTCGAGGTTAAAACCACTGTCTAATGTCAAAATTACTTCATGGTTGAATGGTTTTTTGGCATTAGCAAAGGCTGAAATTGCGATTTTTGACATAAAAATAGAAAATTTTTTTGGGGGAGGTTTGGGGGGGTCGTGGGGGGAGTTTGGGGGGTTCTAAAAAGGGGCCCCCAAAATTCCGGGGGAGGAGCCCCCTAACCCAAATTCCCGTTACACCTATGATTTCGACTGCAGCGTCCCGGAAATACCCTAGGGACAACTTTTCGCGAAATTTCAAAATCGAAGAAATTCTATAGCAAGTTCAGACTGGTTGCATTGCAACTTGACCAATTTGACAGAATTGAGTGACAAACTGATACCAGAAGAACCTGGCTTACTCCTAGGCCAAAATTTATGGGGGGGGGGCGATATGGAGGGGGGGCTCGAAGAAGCCCACCCCACCCCCCCCCCCCCCCCCCCCAATTGCGGGGGCGGGCGGCGGGGGGCTGGGGCTCACCGACAATGGGGGGCATATTTTTAGGCAAATTTATAGGTTTTTTGCGTCAAGAACAGCTAAAACTCGCTAAAAAATAACTAATTGTAGGTTTTTTAAGCTAAAATAGCGAAAATTTCGCTAAAACTCCAGCGAAGCCGGAAAAGTTTTTGAAAATTTAGGGTAAAAATGGTAAAATCTGGTAATTTTTGGGGGTATGGGGGGGAGGTCGGAATTTATGGGGGGCTTCGCGATCCGAATGGGTAGCCAAAAGTTGGGGGAGGGGAGGGTATGTCAAAAATTCTGGGGGGGGGGGGTAAGGTTGGTCGAAAGTTTTGGGGGGATTCCCCCCCCCCCCCAAGGAAACTATGACCTGACCTATATACAGGAAATCCAAATAATTCCTCCTCCCCTCTCCAAAAAAAACTTCCAAATTGCGGAATCAATAAAGAAGCCAAGCAATAATTGCAGTATCTAGAATGGGAAAGGAAAGTCATGTATTTAGCTTAATTCAGACGTTTCTTTAGTTGGTGTAATGATTGCACTGGCTCAGCAAAAACAAATTTCAAAAATTGAAAATTGGATCTCCCAGAGATTCAATCCACCACTTCGACCAAACCTAACTTTTTAGGGTAGAACCTGCCTACTGTAGATGCGCGGTTTCAATCCGTAATTTAGCGTGTGCTACTCCCATGAATCTAGTTCCCACAGCAGTTTTCAATGTAGTTAATACGAATTACATTACGCTTGATACCAAACCATGTATCCTTAGTTACAGTTACAGTTACGTATAGCCGCAATATTTGGAAACAAGTTTTAAAACATTATTGAGATATGATTCAAAAAGCTGGATATTGACTGAGTGAGTCATAGGTGTACCCCCAGGTGGCGGTGCCAACTGCCAGGCCAGGGCAGGAGGTGCACTGTCCAGCATACTTTCCCTGGAAGTTTTGGTTGGGGGGGAGGTAAACTTCGGAAATTTGGTGGTCGACCCCCAAAATGTGATGGGGAGTACCCCCCCTACACTTCCCCCAAAATTCGGACCTCAGATAATTCAACAAATGGCCTAAAAACGCAAAATTTTCTGTATTTTAACGCGTTTTCCGTCGAAACAAGGCTTCTTTTTATCGTTTTAGGCGTTTTTACAGTTTACACCGTTTTAAATCAATTTTAAGCCAAATTTTGAGAAAACTTTCAAAAAATGACCATTTTTTAGCAAAATTTAGCTAAATTTTTGACCCCAGAAGCATAGTTTCCCTGGAAATTTTGGTTGGGGGGGGGTAAACTTCGGAAATTTGGTGGTCGACCCCCGAAATGTGATGGGGAGTACCCCCCCCCCCGAACCCCCCCCCCCAAAATTCGGACCTCAGAAAATTCAAAAAATGGCCAAAAAATGCAAAAATTTCTGTAATTTAGCCCTTTTTTCATCAAAATAATGCTTGTTCTTAATGTTTTAGGCGTTTTTGCACCGTTTTAAAGCGATTTTAGGCCAAAATTTTAGAAAAATTTTTCAAAAAATGACCATTTTTCGACCAAATTTAGCTAACTTTTTGGGTCCAAAAATCGTTGGGGGGGATCGGGGCTGGGTAGCCAAAAGTGGGGGGAGGGATAGTCCAAAAATCTGGGAGGGGGTAAATTTGGTCGAAAATTTTGGGGGGGATACCCCCCCCCCAACCAACCCCCCCCCCTAAGGAAACTATGCCCAGAAGGCAGAAAGTGCTAGGAGAGGGTTCGGGGCTCGGGGGGTGGGTAACCAAAAGGGGGGGGGGAGCAAAGTTTTTTTCAGGCCATAGCTAAGGCCATGGCCTAAATTTATGAGCCGATGGCCTAAAGAATTTTGGCCGTTGAGGCCATTTGGCCTAAATTTTTTGACGAAAACACAGTAAAATTTTATTGATTTTTAAATAAAAACAGTAATTTTCTAAAAAATTTTTCGCGCCTTCGGCGCGAAGTCACACGTTTTCACTTGTATTTCTGGGCTGCGCCAGCCGCCAGCTAGTTACATTGTCCATTTACACTTTATAAATGCGCATTCAAGTTATAATTTCATTTACTGTTATAAAGATTTCATTTTTTAGTAGTTAGCTTTATTTCTATTTAATTCTCTTCTTTCTGTGGTTCTCTATACTAGTATGCTTCTATAAATACCAGCTTTAATTTTCATTAAAAAATTCATTGATACTGTCGTGCACCAATACATGTATTTCTATGCCAACAAGGTTCTGTTCCATGTTAACGTAGTTTTTCTGGTGTGTTTAACAGTGACGATGGCGATTTTTGTTGTTAAACAGCGATTTTTGAATACATAACGTCTGAATACGTGATAACTGTAATTTTTACAATGCGTGCAATAACGCGCAACCTAAAAAATTAACAAAATTTGGATGGCCTAAATTTTTTGGGTGATGGCATAAAAAATTTGAGTCGTTGAGGCCATTTGGCCTAAAGTTTGGCGACCAAAAAATAAACCCTGGGGGGGAGGGAGGGATAGTCCAAAAATCTGGGGGGCTTTAAAGTTGGTCGAAAATTTTGGGGGGGAGTGCTCCCCCCCCAACCCCCCCCCCCTGGGCAGGGGCGTATCCACGATTTTGAAAAGGAGGGGGTTTTAACTAAAATTTACTGAAAAGGAGGGGGTTTTGACAAAAATTTGCGCTTTTTGTAATGGACTATTCATAAAAGTTAACCCAAAAGGAGGGGGTTTCAACCACCAAAACCCTCCCCCTGGATACACCTATATATGCCCCTGGGGAAACTATATAGTTTATATATATGCTGTCCAGTGTATAATCTGATCTGAGGGATCTGGCTACAAAGGGAGGGGATTCACGAATTTTCGATCTGCGGCAGGGTTAAGAAAAAGTTTCAAGAGGAGTGGTCGGGCGAGAAATCTATTTTTCGGTCTAAAACTTATCGGTATACTTTCTGTATAAAGCAAGCATATATACACACTATGCGTTAGTTTTTATTTCTATTTTGATTCGACATAGTAAACTAAGAAGGGAAAATTAACTCTACCTATTTGTATAACCAACCATGTATATATATATATATATATATATATATATATATATATATTCACTTAGCTATTAAATTTTCTTAACTGCTCAAGGCAAAGAAATCGAGCAAATTTACTCTGAAATTTGAAACTTCTGTGAGGCTGCGCCCCCCAGACCATCTAGTTTTTCGTTTGCTGTTTATCTTTTACACCACAATTCAATGAGCACGCATCGTAAAATAAAGCTAGGTAGCGTTGTTTAAAAACTCGTAAAACGTTAATTAATTCATTAGTCATTAGTCATTTCATTAGTCATCATTCAATTAATTCAACGCTAAATGCGTTTACAGCGTTGAGAAGAGATTTTTGTAATTTTACGCAGTCGAAATTAAAAACACATTCGAAAACAAAAATACGCAAAATTTAAGAAGGTCCGAGTTTCAAAAAACCCTGCTCCGAAGGCCGATTTGGTGGTAGCGGTATTATATCCAAAATTTTTTAGGAGAGGTCGAGGACGCTTTCGCACCAGTCCAATTTTGAGCAAAATTTGAGAAGTTTGAAGAAAAATTTGTTTATTATTTCTGAACTTACAACACATCTTGGGGAGGGGTAGCCGAAAGTTGAAGAAGATTAGAAGTAACTTCCAAAGGAAGCTGAGCATATTGTGTCCTCCTAACACAGGTTCTGGGGCTTGGGACGGAAATTCCCTTGTAATGTTTCTGTGCATATACATACTGTATGTATATTCACTGTGTTTGACTTAATTCAGGCCAAATAATTAAATGGGTATAATGCCAATTTTGCTGTTTTTGTTTGACAATCTTTTAACATTTTTGTACTTTATCTTCCTTTTAGAGGGTTTTTGATTACACTTCTGTGCTTTGTGAAGCTTTCGTTTTCATTAAACTGCGTAAACGTTATTAATAATGGCGAAAATTCAAGGTATATTATGTGCTAATGTATGTGCATTCAATTCTACATATAGAATATATGTATATTTTGTATATATTCGTAATCGTTACATAAGTACGTAAATGCTTTGGCGGACCATTTTAATTTCTCTAGATTTTTGGAAATATATATATATATATATATACGTATGTTCCACATTTCTGCTGATGTTCAAATGTTCAATATTTAGATTGTATTTATATATTATATATATATACGTATTATATAAAGAGATCAGGTGCCTGTCGTAGTCTGGGCTTATTCTACTGGGCCCCCCCCCCAAAAAAAGTGGGTGCCCCTTTTGGTACCAACTGTTGCCCTAAAATAATCGCTCAGAAGACCAAATTTTCAAACATTTTCCGGCTTCGCCGGAGATTTTTAGTCGATTTTTGCCTATTTAAGCTCTAAATCCGCTTATTTTTGGCGATTGCTATAAAAATTGCGCAATTTTTAGCATGTTTTTAGAAAAATTTTCGCCCCTTCCCCAAAGAGCCCCCCCCCCCAAGAAAAAATCCCTAGAATAAGCCCAGCTAGTTCGAAGCCAAAAAGCGCATTTCACGAGAAGTTCATTTCTGAAATTTGAATTTTTATTTACACTAGATTTGTATGTTCTTATTATAGCCGGACCAATTGTTGAAATTCAGGGAGATGAAATGACTCGGTATATATGCTTTAATATTTACATTTGAATATACGTTATAAGTCCATAGTGTAGTGTGCTGTTTGCACAAATTATGGCTAAAAGTGTATATATACCAGACTACGCCTGGCGGCAGCTTCCAAACTTAGGGAGATTGAGCTATAAACAACACATTTGAACATTTGAATATTTGAAAATAATTTTTCTAAAGTATGTATATAAGGGTTTAATTAAACCCTGAAAATTTTAATAAGCCGCATCCTCCGCCATAAGATCCTACATTCGCTAGTTTTATGTTTGTCTGATTCCGAGTTTTTTAATTTATAGAATCATCTGGGATCTGATAAAGGAGAAGCTGATCCTTCCTTTCATCGAGCCCGAGCTCCACTTTTTTGATCTCAGTATTCAGAATCGAGATGCTACTAATGATAAAGGTAGGTTGTCACCTTGTACTTTCGCTTATGTACGATATACCTATATACGTGTGCATGCATACTTGCTTTACTCTTGAACATTTCTATACATTGTTTGTATTGCATTACATGACGTTTACGTACGTACACTATAGCTCTAAGACTGTATTTTTCGGAAAATTAGATTAAATCCATTACTTCAGAGCATCGCGAAAGTTCATGACAGCTGTAGGCTCTCTGTAAAAACACTTCCATAATGTTCATGTATAGGTATACGTAACTACGTAAGTGAAACCTAAGTTTCCGTCGACCAAAAGTTTAGAGTGTTTGAACATTAACAAAAATTATTTTTTTATATGTAATGCTTTTTTGCAGTTAAGTTTTTACTGTTTATCTGGCATGTTTGTGAAATTGCTTGTTTTCTTCGTGGCGTCGTTTTATCTCTAAAATTAGATGATGTTAGAACGTCGTGACCCAAAATTTAACAGAAAGGCAAGAAAATGCCATTCATCTAGTTTTAGAAATGCTTGTTTCTGTTTCAGTCACTGTGGAATGTGCGGAAGCCATAAGAAAGTATAATGTTGGAGTGAAATGTGCCACAATTACTCCGGATGAAGCTAGAGTAGAAGGTACGTACCTAATAATTCAACATTGTCTGTCTACTTAAATTTTTTCTTGAACTTTGCTTTTAACTTTAAATTCTTGCCGCCTGTGTGTTGTGTACTGGCGAGCGTTATTAGCGAGCTCGTCTAGGAAAACTCACAATTATGGTAAGAATGAAATATGAACTGCAGATAGTGTATACAAGCTTCTGTGAGTAAAACAGCTCATCGCCTATCTTGAGTCAACTTTAAACGTTTATATACATGTTGTACCATTTTTGATAAGGAGTTCTCTTATTAAGTAAATATTTATTAAAATTGACAGCATTCCCGCTTATTTTGGCTCCCGCACATCTGCTCATTAATCTGGGAAAGGCGACCGCGGGACATAACCCGACGTTCACGAAAGAATCTTTCTGTCTATTCAAACTTAAATTCACTAAAGCCGTTTTAATCGATTAGAAGTAGGTTTCAGCAAAATGTTTTCTAAATTTGCCACATTTCTACAGTTTTTTGGCGAAACCTAGTGTGAATCATCCTTGTAATCTGGCACTACTCCTTGTTCCTTGACTCTGACCTATACCGTGCACCGAAATCTTAATTTTGGATGGTGTGCCCCTGTCCCTTTTACTCTCTCTTTGTTCAAATATTCAAAAACGTATCACTACAGTTTGGGAACGAATTCAAACTTAAGCTTGGTTCGATTGTGCCTGGGTGGCTCACTCAATCGGTAGAGCGTTGGCCTAGTTAGCTAAAGGTTGTGGATTCGATCCCCACCCCTGGCCCGAATTTTTCAGGCCGGAGTTGCTGTACTGACATCCTCCTTTCTTTCATTTATATTAGAATCTTGTATTATTCTGCACCAATTGCTGTTTTCTTGTTTCAGAGTTCGGCCTAAAGCAAATGTGGCGTTCTCCCAACGGTACCATTCGTAACATCTTGGGAGGCACTGTGTTTCGTGAACCAATTCTCTGTAAAAATATTCCCAGGCTGGTTCCTGGTTGGACCAAACCTATCATTATTGGTCGTCATGCCTATGGCGATCAGGTTTGCCAGATGGTTTTGATACATATCTTTGAATTTAATATTATTTTTTCTCGGCCGAATAATTATAGCTTGAAATGAGGCTTGTTGCTACGTATGTTAAAAGTGGCTTGTTGCATTTTTAAATTGTTTATGGGATGACAATAGGTAAATTTTAATTTTCTTATAATTCTGATTTCAGTACAAGGCTACAGATTTCGTGGTGCCGGGCCCTGGCAAGGTGGAACTCTCCTGGACCCCTTCCGATGCTGGTTCTGGGTCTGAACCGATTCGCCATGTTATTCATGATTTCACTGGCCCCGGAGTCACCTTAGGAATGTTCAATACTGATCAGGTAAGTTGTACAGTCTTTGGTTTACGATGAATTTTGGAATAACTGCCAGCCACATCGTCATCTGACTGGTTATTGGGTTATTCAATTTGCACAGTTTGAGAATTCCAATTTTTATTTCTTGATCTTATCACAAAACTAGATATTGTTGAATAGAACTGTGCCTAGCGTAACATTATCCAAATGGATCCAATCTGAAATGAATTTCTTATTTCTTGGTTTTATTTTGTTGCAGAGTATTCGTGATTTTGCCCATTCCTCTTTCCAGTATGCTCTCAATAGAGGCTACAATCTATTTATGAGGTATACTTATACGACTTTTTGTCATAGTCGCCCTATTAGTGGAAGTAGTACATAGTAGTAGTAGTAGTAGTATAGTAGCGGTTCTTATCCTTTGCTTTTTATGACTCCGGGGGTAGACATGAGCTTATTTTAAGAGTTCCAATTTATTCTCTTGTAAACACTGATTATTGCTTTTGGTCCTTTCAGTACAAAGAATACAATTCTAAAGCGATACGATGGCCGTTTTCGTGACATCTTTGAGGAAATCTACGCTAGGTATGTAATTTCTGGTTGTGATGGTTTCTCTGTAATGAACTAACTTCTGTTCACATACAAGTAGGAATAAAAGAGGGTCATCTCAAAAGGAGAAGACATCATCCGTCATGTCGATCAGGCTCTGAGACTCCTTCTGGCAACTTGGTTGAGTTGTTTTTGACCAACCTTCACGGGGCCACTTTCCTGGCTTAACATTTTGCACCTTCGGGTGACGGGTGATGATCGATCATCACATTGTGATGTTTAATGCTGCAAACAACAACAACAAGTAGGTAGGCAACCAAAGCTTGTGGATTCTAGCACTCCTCATTTCTATATGTTTCTGATAGTCAGTTTTTTATGTACATTCAGTGAGAAAGAAGAAGAAAGTCATGTACCACCGAAGGTCCGAAAAATTCGGACGTCCGGTAAGACTCGAACCCACGACTTTTTGCGGCACCCACTAGGCAAATGCTCTGCCGACTGAGCTACGGAGGCACCGTCTCATCAAGCTTTGTCGGAATTCGTGTACCATTGTACTAGGCTTAGCTGTAGTAAACAAGAGTAATGGTGGTATTTTTGGACACTGAGACTCTGTATTCAACAGTGGCTATGTGACCTGTACATTGATTGACAGCGGATGGAGGATAGGCTGTTTAGGTTATTGTAACATTGGACGCTATAGGTAAAGGGCGCTTTATAGGGTAACAGTTAAACATGCCAAGAATTTGTATTTTCTGGGTTGTTGGACATGAGCTGCCTCACTTTTATATAGAGTTTTTATGAACCGAACATGATGCCCGTTCAGATTACGCTCTGCCCATCCTGTCAGTTTATGGCTGATGTACTGACTGTAGCATTCGTTTTTCTGTCTTTCATTGTGTACTCCGTTGAACCATATTTTTCAGTTGGTTCTGTATATGCATACTTTTCACTGATCCGGGTTTTTTCTTTTCATTTTGCAGCACGTATAAGTCTAAATTTGAGGCTGTGAAGTTGTACTATGAGCATCGTCTCATTGATGACATGGTGGCTCAGGCCCTCAAATCAGAGGGCGGTTTTGTCTGGGCTTGCAAGAACTATGACGGGGATGTTCAGTCGGACTCCATTGCTCAAGGTCGGTTGTGCTTTTTTCTCCTACAGTATAGCTTGTGTATGCCATAATGGTGTGTATATTTCGAATAAGTTTCGTGCGCAGTGTGTATGTCGAATAGCCGCTAGCGGTTAGCATAGTAGATACTGCGTTTCTGCCGATTTTTATTTTAAATTTTTTTGGGGAAGTCATTGTGCCATGTGTCATAATGTATTTTGATGACACTGTCGTTTAGTCATTTGGGGCACTAGAAGGCGATGTTTTGAGATGATTGGAGACGGGGAAGCAGTCTACCAACCCGTCAAACTTTTGGAAAAGCCCAGTAATCTTGTGAAATTGTATTATATGTTTACGGTTTACAGTGTAGACCTATCGACCTATATATACTCCGCAGAGTAAGAGGACTGATATGGTTGGCTATTTTATTAGCTTTATCGAGTGCTTACCTTAAAAGCTCTCTTAGGGCCTTTTCGCGCAGAAACAAGTTAGAAGAGTTAAACAATCCTTTTCGCGCACAGGGTTAAAAGGGTTAAACGCCGGTTAAACAGTTCATTTTAACTCGCTCGCAGGGTTAAACGAGTTGAAAGTTTTTAACTCTACTCCTTTAATTCGCGCGCGAAAAGGCCCTTACTTAATCATCCGTCGTAACGTACATAGACTGGATTTCCTTTTTTTTGTTTTAGGTTATGGTTCACTGGGTCTGATGACTTCCGTCCTGGTCTGTCCGGACGGGAAGACCATCGAAGCTGAGGCTGCTCATGGGACGGTGACTCGCCACTATCGAATGCATCAGCAGGGGAAGGAAACCTCAACCAATCCTATTGGTTAGTTTGTACCAGTCAGTCACGCGTTGTTGAATGATGTTTTTGTAATGTATATACAGTGTCTTTGCGTACAGTCATCTTTACAGTTTAGGGTATTTTGCTGACTACGTAGCTAGATACAGAAGCACGCAGAGGCTTATCAGATGGGGGGGTACAGGCACTCGCTTTGGTTGCCAAAAAGTGAATGTTAGCCAGTTTGAGTCTGGCTTTTTTTAAAAGAGTGATGGATAGCTCCGGACCACCACCGCCTCCTTTTGGTGTTGATCTACTTTTTCAAAATCCTGGATGGATGCGCCGGTGATAGAAACCAGTCGAACTTGAGTCTGGTTTGCATGACTTGTCATTATTATTATTATTTGTCATACTTTTAGGTCAGCTTTTTATCTTAATCAGGTAGTGCGCGTCAGCGCACTACCTAGAATAGGGAAATTTTGGGGAAATGCTAATTTTTGGAAATATATAGTTTTTTTAATATCTCAAGGAGGAGTGGACCGATCGCGCTCAAACTCGCTGTGTGAAGAGCCTGTGGGCAGGGGTACATGCTGTGAAAATTTCAGCCGAATCGGTCGAGCCAATCTCGAGATATGAAAAATAGCCCCTTTCCCAGCTCGTGTTTTCTCTCCTCATTTTTCCCCCCACCCTAGGGCTCGGAGGGCTTCGACCCCCTAGGAACTTTTGGTCCTTTTTTGTATAGAATCCCCCGCAATTAAGGGGAAATCAGTTTTGGAGGCTCTAGGGCCCCCCATAGGTCTGTGTAGTCTTGGGATTTTTCGATTTTTGACCCCCCCCCCGGAAAAAAACTAAGTCCGAAAATATTTGCACTCGTCCGCAGAGAGCACGGCTCAAAGCCAGGTTCTCATATTGGGGTTATAGCATCGCCCCAAGGTGAAGATCTCCGGGAAACGAGATGGTGCTGTTCGGTGGTCTGTGGCGCCCTGGCCAGTGGTCACTAGTTAACGTGTAAAAGGGGGGGGTCTGGGCCTACGGAGTAGGCAGCCCTATACATAAGAGCTGCTGGGCTGAGGTTTCGTATTCGAATAGGAACCCCTATATGGTGAATCTAAATGGCCCATTAGTTTTGCTCTATCACCTATCCGTGGGGCTGGGGGGCACCCTGACGGAGGTGGGCCCCTACCGTGTCGCAGGTCCAACTTCAACCTCTCCCATAGAAGGATCCGCTGCAGGCACAGCTTTCATATTGGGCGTGTGGGGTGGGCTGCGGGAGCACTACAACATAAGCTATAGTAGGTTTCGCCCGGACCCGTGTGGCGCCGTGGCCAGGGGTCCGGACCGTGGACCATGCCCAAAATGGCCAAAAATCGATTTTTCTAAAGTGGCCAAGTTTGGTATTAAATGAAAGCCCTTGGTGAGGCGAACATTTTTTGTCATTGGAGGATCCCTCCAAAGTGGCCCCAGCGGCCTGTGGCGCCCTGACCAGGGTCCGGACCGGTCCAAAATGGCCAAATATCGATTTTTCCAAAAGTGGCCAAGTTTGGTATCAAATGAAAGCCCTTGGTGAGGCGAACATTTTTTATCATTGGAGGACCCCTCCAAAGTGGCCCCAGCGGCCTGTGGCGCCCTGACCAGGGTCCGGACCGGTCCAAAATGGTCAAAAATTGATTTTTCCAAAAGTGGCCATGTTTGGTATCAAATGAAAGCCCTTGGTGAGGCGAACATTTTTGTCATTGGAGGACCCCTCCAAAGTGGCCCCAGCGGCCTGTGGCGCCCTGACCAGGGTCCGGACTGGTCAAAAATCGAGTTTTTGTAGATTTTCCAAGTTTGGTATCAAATGAAAGCCCTTGGTGAGGCGATCATTTTTTGTCATTGGAGGACCCCTCCAAAGTGGCCCCAGCGGCCTGTGGCGCCCTGACCTGGCTTTTTCCTACAGGGGGGGTGGGGGGCCCCCCTAGAAATTCGTTCCCCCCCCAGACTTGGGTCCCCCCCCCCCCCCAGAATCGCCCCCCCCCCAGGATTCGAGCCTTCCCCCCCCAGAACCCCCCCACCCACCCTAAAGTGCCCGGAAAAATAGGGTTTTGAGGGCAAATTTTGAAAATTTTTTCCGGCTTCGCCGGATTTTTACCCATTTTTAAGCATTTTTTAGCTATTTTAAGCTTAAATTTAAGTTAAAAATAGTTAATTTTTTAGCTCAGCAGCAAAAAATAACTATTTTTTGGCATTTTTTCAAAAATTTTTCTTCCCCCCCCCCCCCAGAAATCCGAGCCCCTCCCCCCCAGACCTGGGGGGGACCCCCCCAGACTTCCCCCCCCAGAAATTTTTGCCTAGGAAAAAGCCAGCTGACAAGGGTCCGGACTGGTCAAAAATCTATTTTTTAAAAAGTTTCCGACTTTGGTATCAAATGAAAGCCCTTAGTGAGGCGGACATTTTTTTCATTGGAGGACCCTCCAAAGTGCTCCCAGCGGCCTGTGGCGCCCTGCATAGAGTCCGGACCGGTCCAAAATCGATTTTTTTAAAAATTTCCAACTTTGGTATCAAATGAAAGCCCTTGGTGAGGCGAACATTTTTTCTCATTGGAGGACCCCTCCAAAGTGATCCCAGCGGCCTGTGGCGCCCTGACCAGGTTCCCGAATGGTCAAAAATCGAGTTTTTGTAGATTTTCCAAGTTTGGTATCAAATGAAAGCCCTTGGTGAGGCGATCATTGTTTGTCATTGGAGGACCCCTCCAAAGTGGTCCCAGTGGCCTGTGGCGCCCTGCATAGGGTCCGGACCGGTCCAAAATCGGTTTTTAAAAATTTTCTAAGTTCGGTATCAGGCAAAAGTGGCTCAAATTCGCATAAAAGAGCCTGCTATTTAGATTTCTATGTCCCTATGGGGCGCCGCTACCCCCCCCCCCCCCATCCGCACATCATCAGCCATTCAGAAAATTGCGTTAAACACTCATTTGCGTTCACAAATTCGCATATAAGAGCCTGCTATTTAAATCTCTGTGTCCCCGCGCGGCGCCGCTGCCTCCCCCCAAATATCGGCAACCGATCAGTGAACTGCCTTAAACACTCATTTGCGTTCACAAATTCGCATATAAGAGCCTGCTGTTTAAATCTCTGTGCCCTCACGCGGCGCTGCTACCCCCCCCCCCCTTCCGCACATCATCAGCCATTCAGAAAATTGCGTTAAACACTCATTTGCGTTCACAAATTCGCATATAAGAGCCTGCTATTTAAATCTCTGTGTCCCCGCGCGGCGCCGCTGCCTCCCCCCAAATATCGGCAACCGATCAGTGAACTGCCTTAAACACTCATTTGCGTTCACAAATTCGCATATAAGAGCCTGCTGTTTAAATCTCTGTGCCCTCACGCGGCGCCGCTACCCCCCCCCCCCTTCCGCACATCATCAGCCATTCAGAAAATTGCGTTAAACACTCATTTGCGTTCTCAAATTCGCATATAAGAGCCTGCTATTTAAAACTCTGTGTCCCCGCGCGGCGCCGCTACCCCCCCCCCAAATATCGGCAGCCATTCAGAAAATTGCGTTAAATACACGCTTTTGCGGGCTAAAATCTGCATAAACAGTGCTAATAAACAAGTCTACTATTTATGTAAATTTATGTCTTATGTATCCCACGTGGCGCCGCTACCCGCCCCCCCACCCACATCGACAACCGCTCAGAAAATTGCGTTAAACAAACATTTGCGTTCTCAAATTCGCATAAAAGACCCTGCAATTTAGGTTTCTACGTCCCCACGCGGCGCCGCAACCCCACCGCACATCTTCAGCCATTCAGAAAATTGCGTTGAACACTCGCGTTTTAATTGCTCAATTTTGCATATATAATATATTTGTGCTGATACAAGCGGCTGCTATTTTGATTTCTGTCCCACCTCACGCGGCGCCACTCCTTTACTCCTTTACACATATCTCCTAAGTGACAGGCCTTTCTTTAATCATTGCTCTACAGCGAAAAAATGCAAGAAACTAGTACCAAAAATAAAAATGCCAATAGATTAGTGCAGATTGATGACTTGCCAGCGCCTAAAATGATTGAAACCAGCTTCTTGGTGCAGAATAGGGAATCTAATCAGCGCGTAAAATGATTGAAACCAGCTTTTTGGTACAGAATAGGGAATCTAGCCAGCGCTTAAAATGATTGAAACCAGCTTTTTGGTGCAGAGTAGGGAATCTAGTCAGCCCGTAAAATGATTGAAACCAGCTTTTTGGTACAGAATAGGGAATCTGTCTGTGTCTGTGTCTGTGTGTGTCTGTGTGTGTGTGTGTGTGTGTGTGTGTGTGTGTGTGTGTGTGTGTGTGTGTGTGTGTGTGTGTGTGTGTGTGTGTGTGTGTGTGTGTGTGTGTGTGTGTGTGTGTGTGTGTGTGTGTGTGTGTGTGTGTGTGTGTGTGTGTGTGTGTGTGTGTGTGTGTGTGTGTGTGTGTGTGTGTGTGTGTGTGTGTGTGTGTGTGTGTGTGTGTGTGTGTGTGTGTGTGTGTGTGTGTGTGTGTGTGTGTGTGTGTGTGTGTGTGTGTGTGTGTGTGTGTGTGTGTGTGTGTGTGTGTGTGTGTGTGTGTGTGTGTGTGTGTGTGTGTGTGTGTGTGTGTGTGTGTGTGTGTGTGTGTGTGTGTGTGTGTGTGTGTGTGTGTGTGTGTGTGTGTGTGTGTGTGTGTGTGTGTGTGTGTGTGTGTCTGTCTGTCTGTCTGTGTGTGTGTGTGTCTGTGTGTGTGTGTCTGTGTGTCTGTGTGTGTCTGTGTGTCTGTGTCTGTGTGTCTGTGTGTCTGTGTCTGTGTGTCTGTGTCAGTGTCTGTGTCTGTGGTGTGGTGTGGTGTGTGGTGAGCGTGTTAGTGTGCATCAGCAGTTCCTCGTGGAGTATGAAAAATCAATTTGCTTTAGGTGAAGGTATGATGCGTTATCACAAACAATGTCAGGAATCAACAGTCCTTCACACATCAGCGTACAGCTGAATGTATGAAATATATACGCATTATGCTAACCTTAGTATGTATATACTGAAGATGTGAGCACTAGGTTGAACAAAATTTATCATGTTGCAATCTACGAACGTATATATATACACGTGTACTACGCTGTCGTGGTGGAGAATTGATATACATACAGCATATATTGTGTTTAGGCGCATTATTTTAAGGACGCGGTTGATTGATTCTGTTTGGCATAACGACTGTTCATATCCATTGCATTCAGTCCACCGAAGACCACATTGCATTGCACCGTCACATTGTTTAGTTCAGCTCCTTGTGCGGAATGACCTATGTTGTCTTGAATATTGATTATTTTATCATCTCGTCTGATAATTTATCTCGTAAGCCATCTCACACCAATGTCCACATTATACTCACGCCATGGTGATTGAGTATCTGAGCACTTCACGCGAATAGGGTGGATGGAGAGAGGCGCCTATTCTACCCCAGACGCTGGTTTCAATCATTTTAGGCGCTGACTAGATTCCCTATTCTGCACCAAAAAGCTGGTTTCAATCATTTTAAGCGCTGGCTAGATTCCCTATTCTGTACCAAAAAGCTGGTTTCAATCATTTTAGGCGCTGGCTAGACATCAATCTGCACTAATCTATTGGCATTTTTCCGCTTCAGCCTTCTTTCCCTATTCTACCCGGAACCCATGCCCGTCTAGGGCATTTTTGGTACTAGTATTTTTTCACTTCTTATATTTTTGTATTTAATTGTATTTTAGCGTCCATTTTTGCCTGGACACGGGGTCTGTCTCATCGTGCCAAACTGGACAGCAACCAACGGCTGGCCACCTTCGCCCAGTGTTTGGAGGAAGTCTGCGTTGAGACCATCGAGGCGGGATTTATGACCAAGGATTTGGCGCTCTGCATTAAGGGCTCTGTCGATAAGTATGTAGTTAGTACTATCTCAAACTTTATGCTATACTGAAACTACATGAAATCTCCGTCCTGCCACAGGACATGGGGTGCCAGTGCTCATCCCTGGATTCTCAGCCGTAGAGCCAGGAGTGTCACCTCAACTGATGACCGCATCCGTGGATATGGGGCGGCCCTTCTACACAGACTCCTGTTACCTTCCCACCGCAGTAGTACCCATTTACCGACCAGTGAAGGATGGATAGCTGGGTTGGCTAGAGCCAAAAAAGCTTTGTGGCTTCCAGGGATCGAACCACCGACCGTAAGATCGGAAATTCGGGGCAGCGCCGTCGACCACTCGGTCATCCCGACTCACTTATGTTATCTCTACTTTTACTGGTAAAATAAGATCCATATATTCTATGCTGTTTCCATGTTTCCTTTTTTTGAAGAGATTATTTGATTTGAACTGGCAGGTTTTGGTTTCCAAATTAGTAGAAGCTAACTTCTCCAAAGAACAGTCGCTCAGCACTCCAACCCTAGTAGAAAGAAAATTAGAGCGAGCTTGTTGCAGGTTAAATTCGTAGCGAACAAGGATTATTTAAAGTTTTGGGTGGGCCCACCAAGGTGCATCCAGTTCACTCATAGGCAGCTTCTGCTTCAATTTTTAAAGTATGTATGGACTTATAATTCTCCGATGATTGCTTTGATCCTCTAGTGTGAGCTTTTATTGAGGCACGTAATTCTGTGTATGACATTACGTATTACTGTAGGAATTTTGTGCTGACTTTTTTTCAGGATCACCAGATCTGACTATCTTAATACCTTTGAATTTCTGGACAAGCTGGCGGAAAATCTGAAGTCTAAGGTTGCTGCCAAATCACTGCTCTAGTGCTACTGTCGTGCCAGATTTTTAATGTGTAACTTTTTTCTTGTCTCTTCTTGGCGTGCGCATTCTTTGCAATGACAATTTTTGTTACATTCCTTTTCCGTTGGTGTATATATAACTGATTAATAAGTACTCTACAGTGGAAGTTTCCCATACGTATGTATGTAAAATTAGTGCGTATTGTGGGTAACTGTGTTCCTGTTTCAAAGGGTTATCTTTGTATTATGTCATGTGACGCGTAATCAGTTAGATAATTTCCGTTTATGTGAGCAGTTCAAACATTACGTAAGAACGTATGTACGTATGTGCACTGATAGTTATGTGGGTCTTTATGTGAATATTAATATAATGATGGTTTGAGAGCTTCAGAATAAATTATTTTAATATTTACATTTATTGCCTGGACAGAAATAGCTAGCATTATGTAGTATATATATATTTATATTGTTAGGAAAATGATGTTCCTTTATTCCTAAGTTTCTGTAACTATGGCTGAGTACTTGTCGTTAATTTAGGTTGTGGTTATATGTAATGGTGTTATATTCTTTGTCAATATTGGGACAGTATTGCTTTTTGTTAAGGTGTTTAAGGTGGTGATTCCCTTTGGTCACAAAAGTTTGCACCGTTATTACTCGTTCATTACTTGGAGTTAAGAAGCCATTTTTATATCAAAATGTAGCTTGACATTTTCTCTTTTTAATGCATGTCACGAAACTAATGTTCCGTTTTTAAAGTGTTTTTAACACATTTTAGAAGAAGTATAATTTTCCAGAATTTTTGCAGACTCAAGTAAATTTTTTCGCGAGACATCGGTTATATCATTCGATACCTCCATCAAATAGCTGGGGACGATTTTTTATTTATTGTGAAATCGCTCTTCGTTAAAGAGATATAAGCTGAAATGTGTGTGTAACCTGTATTTTGCCTACTTTTTCCAGATTTGTCTAGCGATTACTATAGCTAGAAAGCAGCAGTCGGGGCAACTAAAGAATCATCCCTGGGTATGTTTGTGCAGAACACATTTGTTCAGTAACAGCCCTCCAACTTGCATGGTGAATGCTCCACAATCTTTGGAAAGAATTGGTCGTGTTTTTGCAAAAACTACATTTTTTATGATAGCAGCCTACAGGAT
This sequence comes from Trissonchulus latispiculum, assembly GCA_030248195.1. NCBI lineage: Eukaryota > Metazoa > Nematoda > Enoplea > Enoplida > Ironidae > Trissonchulus > Trissonchulus latispiculum. The sequence continues at coordinate 3,614 of JASAND010000151.1, read as the reverse complement.
AGCAGTTGGAAGACGATCATGTGTCGGATAATTTGTCCCTGTGAGACCTTCAGATCGACGCCCTTAGTTTGATTTTACGGCTTGCGTAGTTCAAGAAATGTTGGATTATTTGATTTCTGCAAAAATGACAAGTTTTCGACGCCAAAACAAGAAAATCGGCTATATCTCACGGTAGAGAAAAGCTAGAAACTTGCTTTAAAAAGCAAAAATGTGAAGCTCAATGAGATCTTTCGAATGCATATAGTCATAACTGTATAGCTTCTGCCATACGTTCAGAAATTGGGAAAAACCGCCCTGATTGGAAATCTCGAATTTTTGAACCGGGATTGAGCGGAGGGTGTTAGAACGCTAAAAGAATGTATTTCGGAAAGTTTCGCCAAATTTCATCCTGATTTGTGAAGCCAACCAACAATTTGTGCCCAAAAGGAATCACCACCTTAAGTTCAAGTTCAAAGTCTTTACATGCAGCATTTATTATCAACTGCGGAGGTTGGAGCTGCTCAACCCCCTTCCCCCAAACTCCCGAAATTATTATGGTCTGACCTTTTGCCACCTTATAAAAACTTCGACAGTTCGAAGCTTAGATTGCCTCTGTATTCTGCAGTACGTTATTTCGTTATTTGCCAATACTTAGCGCTGTGATCTTATTTTTGTATGTGTATTTATTAGTATTTACATAATTATATTTTCATTTTGTGCTTCGTTTCATTTTAGCTGATCAAATACATATAATTAATATATAGATATATTTTTTGATATTGACTTTTGTTTGAATTTTAGTTGTCTTTGTTGTCCAGTATATATTTACGTGTCAATGGGTCATACACAGGTTCCTTGCGCAGTTTTTGCAGACGATAATAGTTTCACCAAGTGATTCCAATCTTCGAGACGGTTTTGCAATTTTAAGCTTATTGTTAACGGATATTACATTTTCTGGTTTGGCATTACTAAGGGCCGTGTGCGTGCCTGTTGTTGATATCTCAGTTACATAGCTGTGCATTATTGATTTGTTTTTTAGTTTAGTGTCCTCATATTTAATTTTTTAGCACTATCTATAATTTTGTTGCAATGTATGGTTGTTGACGTTTTATTGAGATTAAATGGTGGCTCGGTTTTTTAGTTAGGTAAGATTAGGACAGATTCATGCAGCAGTAGAGAAACGGACGAATGGAGCAATTAATCTTCAATTCTGAGAGACTCAGTTCCTATGGTTATCAGTGCATTTGCTGTGTAAAAATGGTCTGCATGGTCAAAATGTTAGCTTATTAACTTGTTGTTAGCTTGTTAGCTTATTTGCACCAAGTCAGAGTTTGTCTATCGCCGCAGGCGCTCAGAAATCAGAGATTTCAAAAATTTTAAAAAATTCTAAAATTTAAAATTTTGTAAATTTTAAAAACTAGGGAAGGGAAAAATAAACGAAAAGTAGTTGAGTTTGGCATCAAATGAAAGGTCTCGTTCAGGAGAACCCGAATATGTATCAATTAAGCAGAGTTGGTATGGCACGTGGTTCCAGCGGGCCCATATCCTGAAAAATAAAAGCTAAATATGATCGCTACAAGCTTGTGCTCATTTGAAAACTCTCATCACGCTCAGTAAAAGTTATTATGTTATAATTGGGTCACTGCTCAGAAATGCGGTCTGCGAAAGTGATACCTCTTTAAACCCCAAAAATGGGCAGTTTGAACACTTCTGGAGGGTTTAATCCAAGCTAGCGAAAGCTGTGAGCTAAATCAAGTCAAACCACTGTGTTACATTTTGCGTGTCATCATCATTATACACAAGCATACAAAATAGCAGCTTTGGACCTTTACCCACGCGTGAGATTAGCTGATTTAAACAAACTTCAAAAGAACCGACACGGCGGCACTTTTGAAGTTCGTTTAAATCTTACGCATGCGTAAAGATCCAAAGCTGCAATTTTGCATAATGATGAGACGCAAAATTTAGCACAGTGAGCTGACTTGATTCAGCTCACAGCCTTTGCTAGCCTGGATTAAACCCTCCAAAAGTGTCCAAACTGCCCGTTTTTGGATTCTAAAGAGGAATAACTTTCGCAGACAGCATTTCTGAGGAATTACCTAATTATAGCTTTTACTCAGCGTGATGAGAGCTTTGAAATGAGCCCAAGTTTGTAGGGATCGGAGCAACTTTTATTTTTCAGGATATGGGCCCGCTGGAACCACGTGCCGCCCCAAACCAAATCCGCTTAAGGTGCTGATTAGGGTATTTGCAGCAAATTTTGAAAGACTGTAATTTACTCAATTTTTGGAGTTCAACTACAATTCTTATGTCATTTTAAAGCTTTGAATGTGCTAATTACAACTAAATAAATTACAGCTGTTGCAATTCTACGGTTCGACTTGGACATACGATAACACAAAAACAATTTTTGAACATGGATTTCTCCAAGTGTAGGAAAGCTAAAGAAAAGAGGCCAGTTCAGGCTTCAAAAGAAACGTCTTCTCGAGGGCTGTTTTTTGAAATTGTTTTTTGAAGAAACAAGCTCGATATGTCGATAAAAATGTAAATTTTGTGCTATTTTTGTTAAAATTTTCAAGTTTGGATGCTTATTTCTTCCGAACAAAACGACTAAACGCAAAACCCTGAAAAATAGCACTCGACAATTGTCCCAAAAATATGTGTGTAAAGTCCCTTTCTAATTGCTTGGATGAGTTGAGAGAAATCCGTGTTCAAAGCAATCTGGTTGCCATTTACAAATTTCAGGCAGAGATGCCACAGTGAGCTCTCCATTGGGCATAACATGTCCTTTAAAACCACAAATATGGACAATACTTGACCGACGGACCAGCGCTGTTGAAGCTGTTGGAATTTTGCAATATATATATATGATTTTTCGAAAATGGTCAGTTTTTGGACCTCGAAAATGAATTTTTCTTGTTATCTCTTGAACCGCAAGGAATCGAAAAATACGCTTAAGAGCAAAGTTGTAGGTCGTAGTGAGAGGATTCGAATGATTATAAATTTGCCCGCGTAGGATATCCACAGTGCAAGTTATGGCGGATAATAACTAATTTCTCCAAAACTCAAATTTTCACGCCGCGACTTTTCTAAAATGTTTTGTAGGCTAGATGATGGTATAGGTATTGTACCAAATTTGAATGAATTTCAACAACAGTTGCGCTTTTAAAGTCCAAAACCACACGAACTCGAACCAGCACCTTAATTGATACATATTCGGGTTCTCCTGAACGAGACCTTACATTTGGTACCAAACTCGACTACTTTTCTTTTATTTTTTTCCTTTTCCCACAGTTTTTAAAATTTGTGAAGTTTTAAAATTTTAAAATTTTGTTAAAATTTTTGAAATCTCCGATTTACAGAGCTTTCAGAAAATATATACATTGTCAGGCCTAACTTGCATAATAAACTCTCCACACTTTTGGTCAGTTTAAGTTTGTTAGACTTTAGTCCGGAAAGCCAGAGAGGCTGAAATGCCCACGGCGGCCCGAGTCGGGTGAGGCTCAAAAGATAATGCGGGCCGGGCCGTCCCGAGCCAGAAGCCCGCTTCAATTAAGAACAAATTGTTTTGCGTATATCTGAGCTTGATTGGGTTTCAACTAGGACGAAGGGTGCCAACAAGTAATTTGGTACTA
>JASAND010000149.1:0-69757 GCA_030248195.1 Trissonchulus latispiculum | reverse complement strand
GCAGACAGCGTGCTATGGTTGTTGCATAGCAGTACAGCACGATGGCAGCACGCACAGCGCTGCGACTATGCTCATCGCATGATGTTCAGCGACCCCAATAACCCTTATATGCGTCCCACTATATGGCCCAAAACAGCATATTTAGCCTGATTTTGACTATTTTCTGTGGAGTTGGGACTTAGAAATTTTCGGAAAAATGGCTATTTGGCCGGACCAACTTTGGAGCGGCCGCCAGAACGATTCTGGCCAGATATCAAAAATCGCCCTCGTTAGGACATATAAACCCTTCCGTAGATCCTTATGCAACAAACCGCGTCTCTCTAGCGTCTTCCCTGAGTTCTGTAGCTTTGACAAAAAATTGGCCATTTTTGGCCATTTTAGCGCCAAGACCACTTTTGGCCGGCCGTACAGGTGGCTGGCCGGGTCGGGCAGCGAAAAAATATCAAAAGGTTCACTTTCGGGGTATATACGTTCAGAAAAACCAAACTTCACCAGCTGAAAATGCCCAGATCGTTCTAACACTGCGACAGAAAATTGCATTTTTCCAAGCGTGACTTACACGGAAAAAAAAAACAAACGGAACTAACTTGCCCGGAATCGAAAATTTACAAAGATGGAAATTTTGAACAAAACTTTTTGCGACTTGTAGTACTCGTCGTGTAGATTCCAACGATACCAAAATTGTCCAGTTTCGTTGAGTATTTAGCTGGCACGGAGCTCGAACGGGTCTCCAAGGGCCGCACTGAGCCTTTTACACCCATATTATAGGGGAGCGCTCTCGCGCTCCCCTATAATTAAACGTACTCAAAAGCTTCTGTCAATAGTTTTCTTATCATGGGGTGCTCGGAGAGCCCCCATAATATGAGCTATAAAGGCACTTTGCGGATTTTGAAAAGTGCTAATTAGGCATATATAACTAATTAACAGGAAGGAATTACGTAAGAGCTAATATTTACATTTTTGAAATCTCCAGGCCGAGAGCTTTCGAATGATACCAAACTTGCCCGGAAAAAATGAACTTTGAAAAAATCGACTTTCTCTTACGGGTTTGAAAGTGGGGTTTTTTCTCTGTATTCAGCATGATTTTTGTCAATTTTGTGTTAACTCGATTTTTCGAACGGCCCATAGGAAAAATTTTTCTATACTATTTTTTGAATATCTAGGCAATGGTACTTAGCAAGTTTATGTTTTTTTCCGAATTTCAATCTGGTTCGATTTTTATAGATGGTCAAAAATGGAAAAAATAGCGCTTTTGGACACCTTCAAGCTGAAAAATTTCTAAGTCCGAAAATTTGAAAATAGTCTAAAAACGGGCAAAAACAGCGTTTTTCGGCCTCGGGGTGGTACCCATATATAGTAAATCGGGGTCGCTGAACACGATGAGCATAGTGCCGACACCGTATCTCGCCTGGTTCATCTGGTTCAAAGTTGAACCAGTTCCTCGTTCAAGCTACTGGAGATAGCTAGAGCCTAGAAGGCTGAAATTTTGCATACAAAGGTTATTGGGCATGGGGAATTCACTGGTGGTGTTACTTTGGTGATCCGTAAATAAATAAATAAATAAATCATTATACCTTGCGCATCAAATATTTATGGTAAAAATAAGGTAAATTAAGGGCGCAATATCAAAGTAATTTTACAATGAAAATACCACATTTTTACAATGTATTTATAACAGAAAAGTTCTCCCTGTGATTTTTGGAAAAATTTTGCAAATTTTTACGTTTTTTGTGTAAAAATTGCCAAAAATCGCTAAAAAATGACTAATTGTAGGTGTTTTTTACGCTACAATAGCTAAAATTTCGTTAGAATTCCGGCGACGCCGGAAAAATTTTGAAAATTTAGGGTAAAAATGGTGAAATCTGGCAATTTTTTGACTTATGGGGGGAGGTAAAAATTTATGGGGGGGAACCTCGAATGGGGGGGGGGAGGTTGACGAGTGGGGGGGCCCCACCCCCACCCCCTCCCCCGTAAAAATAAGCCAGCACCTATGGGCATAGGTGTGTTAGGGGGGGGGGGGGGGGGGGGGGGTACCCCTCCCCCCAAATCGAGGGGTCGCCAACCCCCCCCCAAAAAATTTTTTGCTACCCCTCCCCCCAAAGCGGCCGTCGGCCGACCCCCCCCCCTAAAAATTTTCAACCCCTTCCTAAATTTTTGAAAATTTTTAGCTGAAAATTCGAAATTTTTCGAAAAATTGGTAAAAATAAGCCAAAAATTTCTAAAAATCGCTTAATTACGCTAAAAATCGCTACAAATAGCTGAAAATTGAGAAAATTTTTCAGTTTTTGGACGAAAAACCGATTTTTCGCCGACCCCCCCCCCCCCCCCCCCCCCCCCCCCCCCCGGAAAAATTTTCTTACCCCTCCCCACAAATTGACTTTTGGCGACCCCCCCTCCCCCCCTTTTTCGCCAAACCCCCCCCTCCCTACTTTTTTCGAACCCCCTCCCCCACTTTTTTCGCCAGCCACACCTATGCCTATGGGTGTATATATATATACCACCTGTGTCCGGTTTAGGTTGGGGGGGGGGGTGGAGTAGAAGGTCCAAATTTGGCTCGGGGGGCCCTCTAAAATCCGAAATTTGGGGTGGGGGACGACCGACGACCCGACCGCCGACCCCCCTAAGCTGTACACAAATTTTTTAGCTAAATGCTCCTTTTTCGATGGGGGAAGGTTGCAAAGGGACTAAAAAGGCCCATCCCCAAAATTCCGGGGGAGGGCCTCCCCCCAGCATAGTTTCACCAAGGGGGGGTACCCCCCTCAAAATTTTCGACCAACTTTACCCCCCCCCCCAGATTTTTGGACTAGCCCTCCCCCCAGTTTGGTTACCCCACCCGAAGTTTAGCACCCCCCAAACAAAATTTCCGGAATACTATGTGTAATGGGAAAGGTTTAATTTGAAATTAAAATTAAAGAAAAATAGTCAAAAATTGGCTTTAATTGATTTCAGATACATTTTGCCAAATAGATGCTTTTGTTCGTTACGTTCACGGAATTATTAGCATTTAATTGTCGTTTTTAGCTGTTATTTGACCAGAGTTGCTAGACCGATCAACAGTTCTACATTTAATCAAGGGGACAAGTGTAAACAAATATATTTTAGCAGTCTACATTCTAACTAAATTTCTAGTTCTAAAACTGAAACTCCAGCCTTTTATCCTTTCAGTTACGTTTTTATTTGTGACTAAGTGTGCGTAAGTGTTCTCAAGAGGGCCTATCCTTCAGGACAATTTTTCGTTATTCATAGCCTGCCTGTTTCTTTAACGGCGTATCCAAGAGCCATTGAAATTTATTAATTGCAACAATTGGTAGGACAATTTCATTAGCGGCGGTTCCTTAGCAGCTTTAGCGGCAGAATCTAAGAAGAATCTTTGAGATTTTATTAATTGCAACAATTGTCACTATACTACTTTCGTGTCCCCAAAAGCATCCCGAGGAAAAACTTTTCCAATATTTATTGCAACAGTTGCTCTACTTTGTGTCTTTAAAGAACGCAAACCTTCCGAACGTTTTCGCTTCACTTACACCTGGACCAATTAATCACCAAGTCTGCAGTTCTCAAAAATTTTAAAAGTCTTCAGTGTTTGCTTGAGGTTCGGCCGAGAACGGTCGGTTTTCTCCCCCCCCCCAATGCAGTGCGTTTCCCGTTGTGCCAGCGTTTTGGCCGGGAGCGAAGGCGCACTTTTCCCCATCTAGGACGCGAGTTAGGGGCCTCCTCTGACCCACACTGGTCAGAGGAGATGATCTGAGCAAAACAGCAAACATTACACAACTTAAAGGCCGTATGGGTGTATTATGCCCGGCCAGAATTAAATGAATAGAACAAAAAATAGGGATTTTTCAGGAAGAAATGGCCCTTTGTGGCCTTAATTTTATATTGTGTTTTCGGCCTCTAGCCCCTATCCGTGTTCCTTTTTTTTCGGCCAAGAGGCCAATTTTTGTAATAGAAGCCCGTGCCCAATTTAGAGGTTTTGTAGTAAATGGGAATTTGAGAGGGAACCCCTCCTTGAGCTTGAGCTAGAGGGTTCATAAAATACGACCCTAATAAACTATTGAGCTAATTAGTAGTAACTAATTTCCCCACAGCCGGCAACTCGGCGTTGCCGGCCATTCTTGTTAAAAGGCACTACCGACAAAAATTCACTATTGTGTAACTATGTCTCAGTTTTAGTCTTAGGTCGGCTTTTCAAATTATTAGGTTCGAAAATGCTTAATCTATTTTAGACTAATTAATTAAGTTGGTTTGCGGGGAATTGCCGACTTCCCCTGAATTAAAAGCTAGATAGCAGGGCTGTCCTTAGCGGTTCGCGATAGTTTAATTTTTTAGTTGTTAGTAAGAAATTGTCCCAGCAACAATTACTCATCATGGCTTTCAAAAATGACAAACAAAATCATAAAATTCAGTATCTAAATTCTAAAATTCAAAATCTAAACTTCTAAGTTCTAAACGTTCACTAAACTACTGACAAAAATTTCATTCCATGTTTACAAACTTCGAACACTAGGTTCAAAAATACACGCACACGATGTTGATTTAGCTCAGGTCACATTTAGTTAATTAGCTAGGATTTCATTAGCATGTATTTATTGTGTGAATGCGTAACTGTTGTGTGAATGCGTTATAACGGAAATAAGTGCAAGTCCTTAAGGAGAAAAGTAACGAAAGGATCGGGGATGCACGAAGCGCAAGTCTGTGAGTATATACAGTAAGGTCAGCTTCTTTTCAAAATATAACACGAAAGTTATGTAAGCATTAAGCTTACTTATGTATAAGTTTTAGTGTAAGTGAGAGGATTTTCTAGAGCGTCAGTTATGACAAAACTCAAATACTAAGCAGGAATATCCCTAAAATACTCGATAATTCAGCCGTTAGAACATAGTGCCTAATCCGCAATCTCCAGTAGCTTGCAAATGGCTGGCCAGATTTAGGGCTATGGCCACGAGTGTTACGATTTGGACTCAAGTTATGTTAACACACTTCCCTTTTAACAGGAAACGAATTATCTGCACACTAGTCATATATTCCGGTAAATTACCTTTATTAATGAGGAAGCAGATTTAAATGAAACCCTTTTGAGTGAAAGGCGATTCAGCAAGTAGACAATTAGGCACTACCTAATGCGCAAAATTAGTGCATGAACAATTTTATACTGGCCCCCATCATATAAGCAGATAAATGTCAGTAATAGTTGAATAAATAATTGTGTGACTGCTTGTTGACTGAATATTAATATATGAATATAGTGTGACTGAGTATTAATACACTAACCGCTAGCTCATTAGCTTGCAGTTTACAAGTAGGCTATCTGTCATAGTTGTATAAGAGTTTGTAACAACAGACACAAATAACAAGTAGCCTTTCCCAGTAGGCATAGAATTACGCATAATTGTTTAAATTAGCTAAATTAGCTGGCATCAGTGCATAAACGGCATTTAAAGTTACAAAATATTAATAGATTACAGTGCCTAGTCTCAGCATAGTTCATAGCTGTATAATGGTTTAATAACCTCAGTATGCATTAGTTTCGTAGCAGAGTAGTATAAGGTTCAATATTAAGACAATCTTCATTATTGCCTAGTCAAAGAAGATTATTATAATCAGGTCGCCGTAGATGACTTTACATTGCCTGCTTCTGACATAACTTGTTGGGACCAATTCAGCATTCTGCTAGTGCACAAAATCGAAACATCGCACTGTGCACAAAATATGCCAATTTGTACTAATAAGTCCACACAGTCGTATTCGACTCACGATGAAGATTTTTAGATTAAACTGCACCAACAATTAAACTTTAAGGCTTTATGTCAATCAGCAGTAGCAGATCCAGTCGCAATTAGAATATACGTTTTGCATAAAAGCATATGTTTACAGTCTGGATTCTTTCCAACCGATTTAAACTGAGTGCAACGCCAATCTTTTCTACAATTCGTCTTTTGGGAAGTTAAGTCAAATCTCCATATTCTCCTGAATCTAACACTTTCGTACCAACAAATCAGCAGAGCGACCCGGCTCCAAACCCAGTGTTCTACAATAAGTATATAAGTGAAATAGGGCTGTGCTTTATTACATACCTGACAAATGTGACAGTACAAGAATAAGACTCTAACAATGCGTAAAAAGGAGCTAGCTGTTGCATTTTCTGTTTTTCGTTTTCCTAAATGCAAATTGTGCAAAATGCAGTTTGTATTGCCAGTACGTCAAATACCGTATAATTGAGCATATGTACACTTTCGTGTTTAACTGAAGTGTGCCAGGTAAATACTTAGCGGTTTCTTATTCTTTTCTTACATAACTCGCTGCAGCGCAGCAGATTAAGATTGTGACAGATATACTTGTTACAGTTTCGTGTTATGTGTAAGACAACGGCTGACTGTGCGCAGACTACCAGATTATTGAATAATAATTGTGCACTGCCAGCAACTAAGTCTTTACAGTTAGGTTTCGTAGTCGTTAATATTAAGCAGGCTCACGATCGTATATAATAAGTAATATTCTTATATATAAAGATAAATAGCTACAAGAGGTTGATTTGCAGCTCCACAGGCAGATACAGGTAATTGATATCCAATTAAGGTGTAACGGAATGCAGATTCCAGATAGATAGGCTAGTAACCAATTCTAGGTAGTTAGACATTACAGTTCAGTTGTCCATTTTCCTATCAGCCTGAGTATGCGTGCTTAGCGGAAAATACGAAGGTTTGCCTGTGCTTCAGACTATATTTGCGAGTATTCCTTACCTAGTTTCCATAAAACTTGCAAAACTATGTAGATTACAACATTTCGATAATTCTCTTTTTCATTTGGCCATTTCCTGCACGAGAGTGCAGGAAATCCTACCAAACGCCAAATCTATGAATTTTAAGAGGCATTTACTGTTTTGTAGTCTTCAGTCTCAAATTCAAATGAAATAAACGGTGATTAATCAATCTCTGAAAATAGTAATCCAATTTACATTAATATAACGATTTAAAGTCGAAAAGCCACAAAAGCGAGTAATAGTTGCTGGGTTCGATTCCCACTGTTATATTATGTACTAATGGGTTTTAACCCATTTGATTCAGGTGCAGCCAAGATCTCTTCTGCCACCTGAACCGGATTCATATATGATTATCCACCCTGAGGTGTGGGAAGTTCGGAATCAGTTCAAATCAGTAGCGCAGAGTTGGACATGGACACATTTTTCTTGACCGCGACCGCCCCGCGACCGCACTCGTTGTGCCCGCGACCGCCCGCGACCACCCGCGACCGCGACCGCAGCCCGCAGACACATTATTTGACCGCAATCGTCCGCAAAGTTATAATGCTTGTGAGCCAAAAATTTAACATTGACACATTATTTTTAAGTTCCTCAGCATCAACTGCAATATTTTAAATTAAATTGAGTTTTAATTAATTAATTAATTAATTAATTAAATTAATTAAATTTAATTTAAATTACTGAGTAGCGGAATCCGTAGAAGATTGGATCAGTTGGTGATATTTTTGAAAGGACACTGTTGCTACTCCACTGAAACTGACACGCCGCCGATGGTGGAAGGCAGAGACTGAGAAACAGGCACCTGTTATCATTTTGGGCTAAACCTTGTAGTCAACTATTTTTAAGAGCATTTCACCGAATTTTATCACAGTTCTACTGTGAAAATTTGAACTTTTGCCAACTCTCTTGAAATTCCAACGCTCAAATGGAAATTGTCACTATACTGCCTCTGGCTTAATAACCAACCGTTACCCTGAAGAATCGAAGAACCGGAAGGCTATAGAATTTTGTTAATTTTGATTAATTAGGAATAAGTAAGACAGAACCAGGAAACCCCCAATTTCTCTATTTCCTCAAAAGATATTTCCGTATAGCAACCCTGTCTAGGTGTTGGAGCGATCCTTTGGGAAAGCTGTGTCCAACGATTCGGGGGCTCACCCAAAGACCGACCCTAGGTTAACTTCTGTTATTATCAACTGTTTTGTAGATTCGTTGTAGTAATGTTATAAGACCTATTGTAAAGGCGGATAAAGAGTCGCACAGCACAAGCATATAGGCGCACGAAAAAGCATATAGGTAGTTAATGAGCAGAGTGTTGGAGACAGTGTAATAATTAGGTACTAGAGACCGAGTTTGAGAAAGAGAAGAAGAAGAAGAGGTACCACTGAACCTTATCCCTAAAATACATATAAATTGAGTAATATTATCCTAAATTACGATAATATTAATAGTCAACTAAAGACGGTAACTGGCAACTCTGGTACAGTAACTGAACACTGTACTGAACTGTTTTCGTATTTTAATTGTAGTATCTGTAATAATTCCTCTTTGTACCTTAATTGCTCTTATTTTGAAGTGTACCCCTTCATAATTGTATCAATTATAATAAATAGTTGGCGTGTGAAACTTAGAGTCTTAGTGTTGTATAAAGAGGCGCGATTGCCACCACTGCAAGGATTGGATCAGGACCGATTAAGGTAAGTTCTGATCATCAGGATTTGGAATACTCATCATCAGTCCGGCGATCAAATCAAAGCAAGTGCTGACCCCCCCTTGCTGATCTGCTGGAATCCAGTGCAACAAACGAACTCACAAAGAAGACCCCGACAAAGGTTGGCAACAGGGAATTCCTGATTTTGGACAAACCACCTTTCAGGAATCCGGTGTCTAAGTCTGCTTCGATAAGTGGACGCGCTGACCTTCCGTGTAATCAAGTGTAGAGCGATTTCTGACACTAGACCTGAGTGCAGAGCGATTTCTGACTCCGGATCCTAGCAACTTCATTACATATGTCCCCCAGGCCCCAACATAGGTGTAAGGTGGGGGGGAGGTTGGGGGGGGGTAGCCGCCCAGCCCCTTTTCCAAACCCTCCCCCCAAAAATTTTTGGGGGCCCCGGGGCGTAGTAGGGTTGGTTTTTTCCGGAAAAAAAGTCGAGCGGAAAAAAGTACATTTCCCCGATTTTTTCCGGTTTTTTCCGACTTTTTCCGCTGTCCAAATCATGTCAGCGCGTCTCAAAATTTGTTTCTGTAACATTTGTAGCCTGTCTGAAGGAATATTTCAGCATATAAACGCCATTTGAACACTTTTATTAGCTTTTCGACTTATATATCGAAACTAAGCAATTGTGAAAAATTTGTCCAAACGAAGCTTCAACCGACTGTGTGAGCAATTTCCAGTCACCTTGGCTTAGATCTCTGAAAGCAGTGAGAACTTTCAAATATATAATTTTTCCGTGTGCATAACTTTTTATTCTTTCACAACTTTGAATTTTAGATGAATAATAAGTTTAGTTTGCTACAGCTTCCACTGACAAAAGATGTGCCAAAAGGCATGTTTTGTCCTTGCGGGCAAAAGCAAACAGGGCTTCATTCAGTGTTGAAGCAACAAAGAACTGGTCTGTTGTAATTATATAAGAGCATAGCTGTTGGGTGAAATATTAATTTTTTAAATTATATACAGTTAATTTCAAAAATATATCATGAATTTTTCGTTGAACTGACAATAATATAACAACACGTATATATATATATATACGTCATAAAGCGGAGCCGATGAAAAATTAAGACAACTTCAAATTTCAGATTTCAAAATAGGGCTAACTCAAAGCAAAGCTACCAACCTGGAAAAAATGAACCAGTTGAGAAAAATCACTAAAATTTTTCATTTGAACACTTCTAAAACTTCCCAGAATGATTAAAATTTTCCGACCCTCCGGATAAAAGGAAAAAACGGGAAAAAACCTTTTCCGGGACTTTTTTCCGATGCCCACTCCTAGGACTTTGTCGCGCCGACGGCTCGAAAATTGGCCAAAAATTGGATATTTTAGGGTATATAAATTCTGCAAAATTTTTCAAAAAAGTCCAATTTTTTGGCTTTAAAGTGTTTATATATTATTATTGCTAGAAATACACGTTTTAACGGTCTTCTGGACTTTCTGACTCAATATTGAATTGACCTTATTTTAGATTTTTCCCAATCAAGTTTTCTAGTTTAACCCCTGTCTAATGTCAAAATTACTTTATGGTTGAACGTTTTTGGCTGAAAATGCTATTTTCGGCATAAAAATAGAAAACATTTTTTGGGGGAGGTCGTTGGGTGGGGTTGGGGGTCTAAAAAGGCCCCCCAAATTCCGGAGGAGGGGGCCCCCACGGCCCCACCCCAAATCTCCGTTACACCTATGGGCTCGCTTTCCCCCCGACATTTTTTTGCAATACGCAATTTTTCTCCTAAAGTTTAGTAGAAAATTTTTTACCCCCTCCCCCAAAATCAAGTTTTCCGGACCCAGGTCTCGCACGCAGTGATTTTCAAAAAGTAGGAAATAAGTAGGAAGAAAATTTCAAAAAACTAGGAAAAAGTAGAAAATATATAAAAGTAGGAATTAGAGCAAAAAAGTAGGAATTTTTCATACATTCATTCCATGAACATTAATTGCAATTCAAAAAATCAGCTATATACTCAATGAGTGGCGATTAGGGTTGCGCCGTTAGCGAAATTACGGGGCCGGGGCCGGGCCGGGGGCGTCCCCAATGGCGGGGCCGGGGCCGGGGCCGGGCCGGCCCCGCCCCGGCCCGGCCCCAAGCCCCGGCCCCGTTACACGGCCCCGGCCCCGGCCCCGTTACATGGCCCCGGCCCCGGCCCTGTTACACGGCCCCGGCGGCCCCGACGGCCCCAGCGTCCCCAGACTCCATTTAACAGCCTTTTGCTTACCCCTTTGCAAGAGTATTGGCAATATACCTCATACCGGCAGTCTTTATGCTTCATTCGGATCCTATGTTTAGTACATTGCGAGTCATTTCTCTATTCAGAAGTCCTATCTTCAGCAGTTCAGCACAGCTTAGTCAAGGTTTTTGTGCTCAAATTATGTAAATTAGGTTTATACAATATTTAAGCAGCAGAACTGACAGCCTACACGCAGTCTTTGCCTGTCAGCAATCTAAGCGGTTGCGGAGTTTTGAGCACCAGTGTTGCTTAGGAGCTACACATAGGTGCATTAGGGAATTAAATAGTTAGCGTTTGACAGGCGAATCATGAAATTACAATAAATGTTTGGCTTTTCCATTAATTTGGCATGAAGTAGGAAGAACGAAGGTTGTATTGCTGAACCAAATACTGTAATTGTTATTGTTATTTTGTCATTTTGTATGCTAAGGGAAGGGAAGACAAGCGCCTGCTCAGAAATCAGAAATCTTCACTTAGGTATTTAAAAATAATTTCAGTTCGATATCAAAAGAAATAACTAGTGACAAGTCAATCATTTCGCGATTTCGCAAAATAATAATCTAAAATTGGTTTTCTAATTTTAATTTGTCAATAGTTCAAAATAAGTTTGCAGTATACGCTTTGATTTCTTTACAATACAACATTATCTTGCGACATTAACTCCTATTGGACTAGTGAAACTAACGAAATATCAACAAACGAAATTGAGATTAGTCTTCTAAATAGATCAGAGACTAACTTTAACTTTCCTACCTATCAACTTTTCTAAGCAAACCTTGCTGAAATGAAAACAAAAAGCTTCTGGTGCGATAAAAAACTGGAATATCTCTAAGTCTAAATTTAATATAGTATATATTATTATATTTTATTTAAGTTAATTTGTTTAGCAATAATAGTAATTTATCTAAATATCTAATTATACATTCAAAATAACTAGCAGAATATAGGGAACGTGAAGCATTAATACAGAAAGTTTTTTATATTTCGAAAGTTTACAGGAATTACTGAATTATTTAATTTTAATTAATTAGATAATTACAAAATGATGCGGGATTTTGCGGGATAGGATTTATCAAATTTGCGGGACTACGAGATCCCGCGGGACGGAACAAGCAAATTTAGTTCGGGGCGGAGGGGCGGGCCGAAAGATTTCGTCCCGCGTCCATCTGTGGCTGGCACAATGTCACGTTACAGAGAATTGTGTGCTGTGCTACTAGTGATGTTTCAGCAACTGAAACTGGAACTGAAAATATTTTCAGTCAGTACGTATTTCAGTTTCAGTACCTAAAACTGAAACTGAAACTGAAATTTATTTGGATGAGACCTGAAACTGAATCTGAATTTGAAGTTCCTGTGAGCAACCGTGTGAAACTGAAAATCAAATAAAATGAGACCTGAAACGGAAACTGAAAATCAGATAAAATTAGTCTTGAAACTGAAACTGAATTTGAATCTGAAATTCCGACGAGCAACCGACTGAAACTGAAATAAAAAGGCTGCCTGAAATATCACTACTACATACGCCAAGAAATAGCCATATGCACAGCAGAAAATATATAATAAAGTGTATTATATACGTCCTGACGGCCCGACTGGGCCCACGGGGCCGCCGGGGCTTACGGGGCCGTCGGGGCCCACGGGGCCGCCGGGGCTTACGGGGCCGTCGGGGCCCACGGGGCCGCCGGGGCCGTGTAACGGGCCCGGGCCCCAAAGTCAACGGGGCCGGGCCGGGGCCGGGCCGTTAAAAAATTTTGCGGGGCCGGGCCGAAACGGTGCCGGCACGGCCCCGGCCCGGCCCGGGCCCCGGCCCCGTTACACGGCCCCGGCGCAACCCTAGTGGCGATCAGTCAAGGATTGGCACCAAGAATTGTAATATTACGCCAGCTTCGGAAAAAAGGTTGGGGTTAGTTTGCGGTAAAGTTGGAAAATGATTAAAAATTATCAGTAAAAATTGAAATTTTTAACGTGTTTCAGACACTGTAACTTGTAAGTTTATGTTTCTAACTTAGAGTTTTGCTTCGAGTTTTCACAAATTTGTCCAACAGAAGTCTATGTAGATTTCAAGCCAAGCAAACCGTGAAAATAGGAGTACATAAAAATAAGCAATGATACTATTCAAATTAATATTTAAAACTCGGACTCGAAATGCTAAAACTCAACAACAATCTTCCAAATTCATTGCACTGAAATTAAAAAACTGAATTTACAAATATTTCAAACTCAGAAAAACGCACAACTTTAAAAATTTTCGAAAGAAAATTAAAGTAATAATGAAAAATGTGGCAATAGTTAGCGAAAGTTACCACTAAACAACCTAAAGTGCTTCCTAAAACCAAGTGTAGCGGGGCTAGTAGGTTTTCCTACGTACTAACACCGTTACCACGCCCTGACGTAGCGGACGCGGAGACCGTGGCACAGATGGATAACGAACCGGCTTCAAGAGACGGTCGGGACAGCCTCGCCAGATAAATATTGCAGGGGTAATTCCGATCCTAAGGACGGTAACTCTCACTCACTCAGAATAGAACTACCTACCTAGCAGGAGCTCAGTGAAGACTAAACCTAACTAAGCACACTTTAATAAGAACAAACAACAAGTAATTATAGTTATATAATAATAACAATAAAATACTCGGTCGAACCCTCAAGCAAACACACAAACAGACAAACACAATAACTTACAGTACAGCAGACAGGGTTGGCCAGGACAACGTACCATGCTCGGGGGAGAGCTGGGGGAGACGCAGAATATTTACACAATAAATAAGAGGGAGAAATAGCAAGCTCTCACAATGACAGAAATATACAACAATGAAAGGGGAAGCGAGTGTTGGGCTGGACCCTCCCACGAGCGCCCCCTAGTGGAAATTTCCCCCAATCACGTAGCTCCCAAGTCACGAGGGGGGGGAACCCACCCAATCCCATACATACACGTTGGGGGAGCTACGTGACTTGCAAACGTGTCCCAGCCCAAGGTGATGACGATATGATAAGCCAAGCGGGTAGCTATGCTAGCTACAACCGCCAGCAACGGAAAGGTTGACCGTGTGTCACCTTGATCCGTTACATCTCCCCAGGGCTCGCCATCCGAACTCCCGAGAGGATCACTGCACAAATGGCGAACTGGTACGTGAGCTGGTCAAGTACATACAGTACAGAGCAATGATGCTACAAGACAGTACAACTGATAACTGCAAGCTATAAGCTCTAGACTAACTAGTCAAAAAAACTAACAAGTGTAGAAAAAACACACAGAAAAACAAGTGATTAAATACTACATAATACAAGATTAAGCATATACTAGGCATCATGAGACGCTAGTAACAGTCAAAAATTAAAGCACAAGAATGACGAAATTATACGTACGTATTTAGCCAAGAAAAATACACGTATTAAAAATAAAACCGTAGTAATAACTGGGTTTGTAAGTAGCTTAGTATGAAAATACAGAAGACTTTCCAAATGTAACTCATGGGAAAGAGGAGTTACCCTCCTTTGGAATGTATAGTCAAACGAGTGTGTTAATAAATGTTAACAAAGAAAAGAAGTTGAACTTTCAGATAAAATATTAATTAAATTTAAGTTAAGCCAAGCTGAGCTAGGGTTTATCAGGCCGTCGCTCAACAAGGCAAACTGCCTTTTATCAGGCCGTCGCTCAACAAGGCAAACTGCCTATGATAATAATAATCATAATATTAAAATAACCATAGAAAATACACACCGTTAGGGGTAGGTCCTATGGGAAGAAAAACCCACCCTCCCTAGGTCAAAATTTTGTATTTTCATATGACGATAACGTCACTGTTTTTTTCGACAATAAATGACATACATGTATGGCAGTATAACAAGGCAAAAATGGAATGATTCCTCAAAAGTAAAGCACTGTACATATTATGAGCAAATGAAATTGGCATATAAAACTAGTAGAAAAATTTGGAGTAATATACGGCATAGTTAAAACAAAAACACAGATTCAAAAACTGACTATACTAAACTAAATTCAAGGTTCGCAAACTAACAAAACAAAAGAATACCAGTTCGTATAAACTAAACACAAAGATTATAGGTTCGTAAATTGCTAAACAAAGAAATTAAATATAAATTCAAAGCAAATGAAAATGAAAACGTACGTACACAAATACACATTGCACATCACAGAGATTCGGCTCATAATGAAAACTATTACAATTCAAAAACAAAACCATACAAGAAACCAGATTCCAAATTCGAGAATTAAAATTCAAAATAACATAAGCTATTATGCAAAAATAGTGTCACTGTCACAAAAACAGCAGCTAAAAGACAAATCTATATGGTGATCAGGATCCAAAGATAAATGGTAGTAAAGTCTAGTCCAGGTTCCAGCATCGGATGAACCGTCATCATGATGGGCGACATGGGTCAAGTCCAATCTGATGCCAGAAGTCATATTCAGGGAATTTCCTGTTTCTACGCACTGTGCACTAAAATTGTTACCAAGACAGCTCAGCGTTCAAGTTTAGTTTATAGAAGTTTTGTTTGTCGTAATAGAGATTTCCTTCCTGCAATGTATGTGACCTGCGTTAGACCAATTGTTGAATTCAATTCTTAGACCACATCAAAGGAAGGACATTATTAAGATTATTGAGAGTGTACAAACGCAGTTCACGAAGCGAATGCCAGGTCAACAAAATATGACGGATTCTGAAAGATTTAGAATAATCGAGTGGGAAAGCCTTGAACTCGACGCAACGGTCTGTTGCAGTGTTTTAGAATAGCTCATGGGATAGATAACTTAAAGTTTCACGATTACTTTTGTTTTCGGCGTAGTAGTGAACTTAGAGTCAATAACAAAGAACCAACTCCTGCAAAGTTCCGTAAAAATATTTTCAGTAATCGAGTAGTGCAGATATGGACTAACCTATCGTCCGATCTTGGAAGCTCCGCAAATCTGAATATTTTTAGCGTAATCTGAAGGATTGGGATTACGTTCTATCAATTATTTTACTGAAATACTGAAATTTTACTGTATACTGGAAAGCCCTGTTCGCACTGTTTCCGTATTGTTTTATTCTAATGACTTCTTGTTTTATGTTTTGGATGCACGTAGGTAGCTCTACTGCGATTCTGTGTAATCTTTTTACTAAAGTGTTTACTGTATATTCATGAATGTGAACGATTTATCTGAATATTCCTATCATTATTGTTGCACCTCCTCACATAATTTGTATACACGAGCTTTAGCAAGAAAGTATTCTATACTAGCCCTGTGTTGAAGACAGGGCAGCTACGGGTGGCAATAGGGAATGTACACGCTAAACATAAGGAAATGCCACTTTCCTGCTCTAGCAGGAATAAAAATAATATTTCCATCATAGGCTATGTTTCATCCTCCTTAAAGTACATAAAAGTACATTCAAATTTGGATATTTGCGCATATACTTTTCCTTCAGTACATTTTTTGATAGAAGTTCGCTGCTAAGTTTATTGGACATGTTTCATGATCTTCATTGAACAGTGAATGTTTTCTGTCATTTCCTGTAAGCTCGAAGAGGTATATATGGAAAGATATTCAGTACACGAAAGTACATACAGAATACGTTTAATCAACAACGCATTCGGCGTCACTGTGCTGCTAAGTTCACTCGCGTGGGGATTTTGCTTTGCCCGTCTATACTTATTATTATTAAGATAAGGGAAATTATTATTATTAGGATTCAAAAATTTGTACTTATGTGGTCAAGTACCAATTAAGACGAACCAAGTACTAAATAGTAGTGCCAATTCATCCTCGTATTTTTAGCTTAAATCCAGGCATTTTGCAGTACTTTTATCGTTTCAGCATGCAAACATGTCAGAAAATACTAAGCTTTGGTCCTTTGTAGCAAAAAAACTTCCACCACCCGAAACTTTCTTGCCCCGGGTGGGAGGCACTGGGACTATTGACTTTTAATTGCAACAGTTTATCGCGTCGTATCGCATAACAACGACAGAAGTAAACAAGAACAGCTACGAAGAATTTGATTAGAGCTATCTCTGAATTCCAGAAATAAAACCGCGTCAGTTCGGGTCACTAAGTAGACCGGGTCACAGGTCACAGCGTCAGCATGTCTGAACCGGTCTTGACCCGGTATTTTTAGTTATGAAACATTATGCTTTTAATCCGGATTTATTTATAATTTTTCACCAAGTTTTACAGCTTGAAAATTTCAAAAATCATACAAAAATCAGTAGAAATACATACCTACCTTATTCAACTAGTTTTCTAGCATGCGTGTAGCAGAAGTGTTCTTATATATTAGTGGTGTCTTGCCTCTGAAACTTTTACCTAGGTTCGAAGATATTATTGCTCGAAGTTCATTAGAAAAATAAAAGTCAGAACGTGAGCTCAGAGTTCGACAATTTTCTTGTTCTTAAACCTAAAGTTTACTAATCTCCACCATTGGCCTTCTTACGATTCTTTACCACTACGTCGTTCTTTTGGTGGGGTTCGCTCAGACATCACTTCAAAACTGAATCGCTTGTAAAAATGTGAAATATCTTTACAGACTCTGCCTTTTAAATTCGGTTTTTCAAATTTATGATAAGGAGGCTTGGATTTGCGTCTGCTTCGGTATTGATTGGTCAACTTCCTGAATCTTAGTGACAAGAAATCCCAATTTTTAACAGAATTCCACTGGGTGAACCCTCAAAGGTATTACTTCCTCTAACTGAGAACGGTATCGAATGGGAGCGAGAGTACTCTTGCGTTGAGCTCCAGTCTTGAAATGTCTTGGTGCCATAAAGCAAATCCTTGCCAACGAACACTAGACGCTCTACGCAACCAGACGTATCACCTATCTGCTCAGTGTGGCATGCCAGAAAGATGAATCATTTCAACTATATGAGCCAGAATTGAATACAGTACAGTAAACTTTACTCAACCCCGGTGTCAACGCTCGGCCTGACCTCCTTTGTATCTCGTCAGCATATTCAAAGATTTTCGTTCGTCTGTTTCGACACCGCAGAATTTTCAGCAGGTAGCAAATTGTGGCGCAAAGCTTTGATTTATAAATGAGTTTAATAATGTCTGGAATGAGGTCTGGAAAGTCAAAGTCATTTATTAAAGGTGGCAATGCCGTTACACAGGTGAAGACGGTGTAGACAAGTATATGGAAAGTGATATACAATATTACCGCGTATGCTTCCACAAACTACATTGTTGAATCTAATCCTAAGGTTGCATTGACTAAAGATCAAATTTCTTTAAAGTTTATGCTGGAAATTTAGGGAAATTTAAGAACTAATGCGAATAAATATAATACCCAAACGCTTTAGTTTCCAGCTCTACCGTTTCAATAAATTTTCGGCATAAACTTAAGAAATTTGGTCTCAATTAAGGCTAAAGGTTTAGTTTAGTCAACGAAAACTTAGGATTTCAAATGATCGCAAAAATCCCAACACTACATTGTCAAATAGTATATATATTCAAAGTATTTGAGTATTTGAAGTATTCTTGCGTCAATAGGCATTTGTTTACAAGTATTTTTGTCTGTAGTTGTTTATGTCATCATCAGACATTACGCTGTATAACGAAGGGCTGTCTGAGCCTCCTCTATTGTTGAAGCCATTTTCATTGAAATGCTGCTCATCCTTTTCTTCATCGATAATGCCCAGCTTCCGTCCAACCCATCGAAACTTGGATAACATCTCCTCCATCATTAAGTTGAAGCTCATCGATAAAACAGCCAAACCAACCACAATGTAGACAGCTGAACCGATTAGTTTCCAAACTCCATTACTGGTTCCCAACTCATCCCATCCGGGGACGTAATCTCCAAGGCCGATTGTAGCCAGAGTAACAAAAGCAAAATAGGCTCCCTCAATCCAGGTCCAATCTTCCAAACTGCTGAAGATTAGAGCTCCCAAAAATACATAGATTGCGATGACTACCAAGGTTAGGGTAATTGGAACGTTGATCACCTCACTGTTTGGGTCCTGGATTGAGTCAGGATCGACGGTAGCCAAATAGTCCCAATCCAACTCTTTTTCTTCCTTGGACAGCATTGACATATCCAGATCACTGACATCACTTTCTGAGGAATATCTTCTTCCGGTAGGATCAGTTTGGTTGTTAACTCTTCGTCTAGCCTTTGATGACGGCTCCCGTATCGGAACTCCTTTTCGCTTCCGAGCCTTCATAACCATTCTTCTATTGTATTCATAGTTTTGAATGCGCTTTTTCCAACAGATGTAGCAGCAGCCGTGCCCGTACACTACGCGAAATACGTTGGCCATAAGCTCACCAACGTTTGCCAGAAACATCAGCATCAATGGCACACCAACAATGGCATAAAAGATTACCATAAGTTGGCCTGTTTGCGTTTCAGGAGTTACATGACCATAGCCTACAAGCAGCATGTCGAAACTTAAATAGCTACTCAACTGTCAATAAGCTACGACAATTCATACTGGGGAGTGAGTTTTCGAACCATTCAGACAAGCAAAAATAGCTCATATTCCCTGGACTAAGATTATTACTGACAACAAACAGCTACAGATTACGATTTGCAAAAACGTTCCCAATTTAGGGACAAAACTGCAAACTATTTAGATGGCACTTCTTACATTTGACGATATTGCTTATACTCTTATCTACTTACCTATAGTTCCAACAATGCTGACTGTAAATAACAATGCGCTTTCAAACACCCATGGATTTGAATTTTCCTTCCTTTTAATTTTGGTTAGATATTTGCCGTCCCAATTATTCTGATCCATTCTCGCACTGATTTCGTTGTGTAAATATTCGAGCTTGTCGTTTATCTTAACCTTTTTAGTAGCTTCCACATCGTTGCTTCTTAGAATTTCCACAATTTCTGCTTTTAGCCGCTGCTTGATGCCCTGTATTTGAGTTGCGTTATCTTCCCACATGGACATTCTGTTATCCACTACATCTCTCTCTATATACTCAAACATGTAAGCGCCTCCTACACAGTAGGCTCCCACCAGTATGCATAATAAAACGTTGCTGACGATGATTCTGACATAGCGTTTGCCAAGAATACTCGAATTCCTAGGAGTTTTTGGTTCCTCTGCGTCCCAAGCTGACCTGGACGAGTCCATAGCTGCAACAAAACAAATTTCAAATAGGATACATATTTCAACCTACAATACATGTAAATGAGTGCGTTGCAGGAAAATAATTACTTGCTTAACAACTACACGAATCTGATCCGTTTACACCTTACCAATTCAGTGTACTAATAAAACAGGTGTATACAAACTATGTTCTGATCACTAGCGCTGCAATTCGAATATTGGTTGGGTGCCTACTCCCTACTATTCCTAGCCTACTAAAATGTTCATTTCATAAATCTACGAAATTTAGACAAATGGAGGTATGCAATTGTACATGAGACATAAAGTAGTGTAATGTATGAAGCCAGGTCAACATAGAGGAATGAATTTTTTATTAAGGAAATGTATATGTTTGAAAATATTCTGCCTTATCGGAGGTTTGGGAAAATTGGGATGTTCTGTTAACAAATGTTAAAAGATAAATAAGTAATTGGACGAGTAAAATGATTGAAGGATCACGAAAACAAACTCATATTCTTAGAAGTTCTTATGTAATGCTCCAATGCGCTTATGCTAACCGTGTACTTATGTTTGATGCGTTCTAACCAAATACTTAAATACTAAAATTGAAATGTGACCAATTGCTGGTTTCTAAAGTACTCTTACCTTAGAATTTTCCAACTTGTAGCTCGACAACAGCACTAAGCTTTCAGAATTAAATGGTTTTAAGTCATTTGCTAATTAACTATATTGCTTTCAAATAACGCACACAGTTGTATCTAAGAGCAACCAGTCTACAGTCCAAAAACTTTATTAGCTGATTAGTCAAAACGAATAGCTCCCATTATCTTCTAACGCGTAATGGATTGGTACACGTACCGAAACTGTTTGACTTCATTTGAACAGAGGATTAACTAACAGCATAAGCCACCCCAAGATCATTGATTATTGAATAAACTTGTTAAACATGATTTAATAATATGCCAACCAATGGATAACGTTGTGTTTATTATAGCAGTGGTGTTTACGGAACAAATACGTTATTGAAGAAATGATGAAAGCTGTAATTCGAACTGCTGCAAAAGCTCAAATTTTCTTTATTGACTAGTGATTGAGGGAATCAGTTCCGTGTTAGGAAAACTGTGGAAAACTAATCCCTGTGTTGAGAATGATTGCTTTACCGAACTCAGCACCGTATCAGCTGGTCTCACTGAAACTGCCTTTAGATATTATCCCAGGTCTCATCGAGAGTTCGATCTGAAGCAGGACGTTCAACTGGCCAAATCACAGGCCAACATAGCTAGCAAATTGACCAGGTTGCCGTACACTGGATGTTGTCAGCTGCATGAAGGATGGTTTTGAATTAATGGGGCAATGGAATATTAGGTCATCATCATCGTTATAGAATCATTTAGGAGGTGACCGTACGTGGTGACTCTAAAACAAAACAAGAGCGGAGACTTTTTCAAAGAAAATATTTATAACCTGGCATATTTATAACAAATCTCCTAATTCCAATTCAAAACTTATTAACACTGCAATGCAAGCAGTAGATTGTGTCCTAGAAACAGTCTTTCCATCTATTAAAGAAATTTGAGAAGGGCTTATAGGGCTTCTCTTCCTGGCATTGTGTAACGTTGCTCTGTCCTACGTGTGTAACAATACGCGTATGTTCACCCATTTAGGAGAGGTCGTTCGGTTTATTCCCAGTTGTCATACATCCTAGTTGTCATACACTTTATGATTGGTCAAACCAATATCACGTGATTAGTCTACAGTTAATTGCACCGCCTTCTCGGAGCATAGGAATACAGCGGAAAATCGCGCTGAGTTTAAACTGAGGAATAAGGGGACGTTATAATTTAAGTATATGCAAGTATATGCAGTATATGCAATATTTTAGTATATATAAGAAAATTAACGTTTCTAAAATTTAATACAAATTTATTTGGAAGTATTAAAATTTTCTTTTATTTCTTATTTTATGTCTTATTTTAACGTTTAACTTAAACTTGATTTTTTAATGAAAAAGTGTCTATTAATACATATATCTAAATTCCCAACTAATTTTTAAACACAGATTGATTCAGTCGTGAATGATGTTGAAGTTAATTTCATGTAAAATATATACAGCTATGTGTATATACATTTTATTTTTTGGAAGTTTTTTCAAAAATAGGGTATGAATTTTTAATCCTTTTTTAAAATTGGGGATTTTAATCATACATATTTTCCAGTTTGTATCCTATGTAATTTTAATTTTAATTTTAGAAAAAATAACTACAATTGACTACGTAACCCAGTACCCCTTAAAATTTTAAATTTTAAACCCTGTACTTACTACAGAGCGTGTAATCTCATACAAAATTGGAAGAAATTTTCTTATTGGGGCGGAGCATTCAACTGTCACGTGATTTCTTAATGTCCAATTATAGCGTGTATGACAACTAGGATGTATGACAACTAGGAATACAACGCCGGTCGTTCTCTTTGAAAAACCAAGAATGCGTATAAGTATACTTTATAGGACGGCTCTGCGTGCATTCAGAGATATATACGCACGCCGTGCGGGAAGCCACAAGCAAATTCGGTTTCATCAACGATTAGCCACAAGTCACAAGCCACAAGCAAAGTCCCTGTCTGTGAGAAGTGCGCCACAAGTTGATTTTCCAGTTTCAGTTTCCACGCCACAAGCCACAAGCCACAAGTTCACAAGTCCCTGCAGACAACTGCAAATCCCGACAAGTCGAACATTAGTCGACAACAGAGTTGGCTGCGGGCGCGGTTAACCGCGGGTACCCGCGGGTACCTGCGGGCCCATGCGGGCGTGGACACAATTTTGTGACCGCAACGACCGCAAATTTTCTTTTAATTTGCCTTCTAAGGCCTGTTTATAGGCATTTTTATACTAATTTTTATTTTAAAATTTAAATGCCCGTTCCTGACAAAAATAATTTCTTTAACTGCTTCATTATCCAAACAGTTGCACTGTTTTCTAACTAAAAGTAGTTTTATTTATATCCCTTTCCTGAATATAGCCGTGCAATGAATTTTGAAATGCTGCAGTTTACTCAACTAAAAGCTTAAAACTTATATTTATATTGGTTGCAATGAAATCAATCCAGCCGAGTTTGAGTTGGGTGTCTTAACTGTTTTAAACAACTAATACTTTGAGCTTACAGAAATAACTTTTGTAATATATTTCAGGAATGACCGAAAGGTTAAAAAATAGTCTAATTCAGGCTACAAAAAACCTTGCTGAGAGCTGAAATTTCACTGATTCTCTTTCAAACTCTTTTAATGTTAAAAGAAAACTTTCGTCAGAATTTTTAAATTTGGACTCTTAATTTTCCAAAACATAAACGCTATATATACGTATATACTTAATTCCTGAAAATTAGCTCAATTAAATCAAATTCCGGACAGCCGAGGGCTATCTTTGTAACCGCTTTTAGCTATATATCCATAAAATCTGCGATAAAACAATCTAATGTAGCAATTTACAAAATTTGTCATTTTTAGTTCAATACTAGATAATTGGTATATGCACTTTGACAGCCCTTGCGCTTTTTCGAGCTGTCGAAATTTGGCGATATTTCATTTTTCAAAAATTGTTAGTTCTCTTTTACCCTTTTCATTAAACTTATAACTAACCAAAAGTAGATCGATATAATTCAGATTAGCCGTTATCCATTGAGCGTGTGCCAATGTTGTACAAGAATCAGAATTTTGCTTATTTCAGTTAAATTTCACTTGAAATTTGTTCAAAGTGAACTTTTAACACGGTGGTCATTGCGGTCAAACAAATTTCATGCGGGCTGCGGGCGTGGTCACGGGCGGTCGCGGTCACCAAAGGTGCGGGCGCGGGGCGGTCGCGGTCATTGAAAAATGTGTCCATTGCCAACTCTGGTCGACAACACTGTGGCATTCAAACAACAACTAATCACAAAATAATATAAAATCAATTTTCACTCGTACTACTATAATTAAACTTTCTGAACTTCAAAACAATAAACGAATCAGATACACGAATTTTGTTGAAGTTTCTACCTCACTAATATTTTCTATCATTACACATTTTTTCTTGTTAGAAATGCATTTTATTGTTTTAATGTTTTAATGTTATTCATTAATTTTGTTAATTTTCTTGCTTTTACTAATTATTTATTACTTGCATCATTTCACTGCAGTACCGAGGACTTTCGAAGTCTTCTTTTTGTTTTCTGATGTCTTCTTCTGCGTGTCTCTTCCTTGTCCACAAGTTGTGAGCTCTGACGTCATTTCAGCGTGCTTGCATGTTATCTACTTGTGGCTTGTGATTTGTGGCCACAAGTTGCCAGCAAAGTTTGATGAAACCCAATTTTAGACAACTTGTGGCCACAAGTCACAAGTTCACAAGTTGTGGCTTGTGAACTTGTGACTAATGATGAAGTCGGTCCCAGGTCAACTTCATATCCCATAGATGATGAGATACAACCAAATTGCTTACAGTTTGTTCCTTTACAGAAATTTTAAAGATTTCGCTCTCAAGTCAGAAATGCAAGCATTAGCATCATCTTCGGATTTAGCTCCAAGACATGGGAAACTTATCATGAAACATCAAAAATGTGTTCGCTTGAAAGTAAGGATAGCACCACCAAATCAACCAAAGAATACAAACTGCACCTGGAGTAGAACTTAAATCAATCGTTGAGTCAAATTTGCCTTTCAATCTTCATGGCCTCGGCACTGACAAGCTTGTACAGTACTTGGATAGTGCTTGTAGATGCGCAAATTATTAACAAACAATTTTACGATGGAATCAGTTTTTCACTGCTTTCTTTGCGGCACTATAATTTCATCAAAACTCCTACCCACCACCTTTTGCATAAGACAACTAAATACGATATTCACCCTATACAATAGTATCAAAGTCCTTTATAAATTATAGTATTTAATTTATCAATTCATATGCTACTTTACATTCATCTACAGGATCCAATCCATAGCTATCAAAATACTCCGTGTACTGAGCAAAATACATTGCAGTCCACTGCTGTCCTGGAGCCATTGCGGGCTCAGTATTGAAAACCGAACGTGCTGGTCATTTCTTATCAAAGTGCAGAAGGTATTGGAAAGTTGAAGGGATTATTCCGTGCAATTTGGCCTTGCATTAGGCCGTGCAAGTTAGAAAGGGTGGTGTCACGTTGGTAAAGAAGATTTATAAGCCTACTAAAGCAACATGAAAAGGCAACATGAAAACATGAAAAACGTTATAAAGTAACAAATTCAGACGTATTTGGGCATGGCTAAACAAGTTGAGGTACAGTCCTATCCAGGCTTCGAAAGTGAGCAGTAGCTGCTTACCCTTCCACCAACACAGGTTGCTGTATAGAGGGATATTGGGCTGAATATCTGCATAATCCTATTACAGACAGTGGACCCTACAACATTCATGTTCCTAGAGATAGCTACTTGTTGGATTTCAATACAAATTATTTGTATACTTAGCTAAAGATTGTCACTAAAGATGGAAGAGATTTGGCTTACTCGAAATTTTATGATGGAGCTGTTATGGACAAGAATAATGTTATTGCTGCAATAATCAACTTACTTCGGATCACCCTATTTGAAAGCGTTATTGGGAAACTCACTGATAAAGAGATTGAAAATAGTGATTCTCCACATGTTTACAAAGCTTACTTGGAGGTCTTCGCTTAGCTATAGATGGGATGCAAAGACTAACCATAAAAGCTTGCAATGATTTTATAAACAACTGTGGGAAATTTTATTGATATTACAAGTGGTGCAATGAACTGGCGAGGTAAACCGTATATGACAAACAAAGGTGTTGAATTGGTGACTTCGTTACAGTGCGACCTTTTCAAACAAGACAGATATATGCTGAGATCAAACGATTGAGCTCACACAAACGTGGATAAGTAACAGTTAATGAGTGATGGCACAGAATATAAACTGAAAGTAGAAGCTAATACTCTATGACATGCATGGAAGGTAAAGCCTCAAGACTTGGCTATCGAAAATATTTTAAGTAACTGAAATACTGCAAAATATCCTGTTAGATGTATCCAAGTGATAACGCGGCATGTTGCACCCAAATCTCAAACAATAGTGGAGAACTCAATATTTTCCTTTCTACTTCCTAGATGGATAGTCATGGTTATGGTCGCTTCCGCATCATTCAATTGCTCATTTACCAAAAATCCCCTACAATTTGAAAATTGTAATATTAATGAATTATTTTTAAGGTCTGCAGACGAATACATTCCTAAGAAAATGAAAACGAACAAGCTCCAGTACACGGTCTCTTATACGTATCTGTTTGAAGGGATAAATGCTGACAATGATATTGATTCGACATTTCCTACGATGATTATAAAAAGGGTAAAAGAATAAAAATCGAATGCATAGTCACCAAGTACATAGTGCGAATTACATAGACGAGAACTTTTCTGACTCCCCGCCCTGAGCCCAGTTAGGGTCATTTCAGCTTATTTCCAAAAAGGGTCTCCGTTTAGGCGGTTCGCTAAGAGTGGTTTTTGGCTGGAGAGGGGTCGCTAAAAGTGGTCCCCGTTTGGAGGGGGGGGACAGCCGATCAACATCCGTTTGCGCCACCTCCCCCCAAATAAGGAGCACTGTTGGCAACCCCATCCAAACGGGAATCACTTTTAGCGACCCCTGTAAAAATGGGCAGTGGGTATGCCTATCGCCTTCCCTGCAAATGGGTGTACATTCAAGAATTTTTGTCGGAGCACCGTTGTGCAGTGCCAAGAAGAATAGCCCTCTAGTTGCTTACTATTATTCTATAATATAAGGGAATGAATTATGGACTCATGATAGCACGTACGATTAGTGTGACTCACCATATTGCAAACCCAATATACATATATCGGTATACTAATTATGTAACTGCAGCCTTAGAGAATCTGACAGCAACCTCATTGTTGAAGAGATTTTTTGCATTATTTCTCGAACAATATTTTTAATTTATTCTCTTATTTTTGCAAACTTTCATGATAGTCATAATTGCATTCGCAATTTGCAGTGTTTGTCGTAATGGATCATGATGTGACTAAAACGATTGAAAGCAGGCATCAATAATGTTTTCTCAAGAACTGCTTCAACAATGACATTTCGAATCATAACACTGCCTTGTATTTTCTTCATTAAGAAGCAAATTCATAAATTGACGAGCTCCAATCAACCAAATTAAAAAATTGGAATTTATATTTTCACTGAGACCGTGCGAACAGATTAGTTGTTTTCCCAATGCTGAAGTGTGCGCTACTTGTCCTTGCTTCAGCAGCTTCAACACGGACTGCTAACGATGTTGAGTGTCCGCTGAAGTTGGACTTTGAAAAATTAGACACAACTGTTCCGATCGATACTCACGAATTCTGGTAAGGTTACTGACAATTCGTGTAGTGAAACTATTTAAGAAACAGAGTTATTCAGCTACTTCTATAAACACCCTTTTTACTTATAGAGCTTGCGTTCCATTAAAATTACTCTGTGTTGTACTGAATTGTTACTTTAAGCACCAAAGATGAACAAGATTAAACAAGACAAAGACTGTCAGTCATTGAAAATTTCCGGCTCATACGGCAAGGTTTTACGACTCTAGTTTATGCTATTATGATCAACAGGAACAGTGGCAATATTTCATTTTTCTGAAAAGGTCCCTAGACTAATATAGTTAGTTAGCCAAGCAGATTTGTTCAGTCTCTAAACAAAAGCAATCTTCTCGAATCCGAAATGGTCCGCGTTCGAAAATCCGAAATGGGATTTGATACATATCCAATTGTAGTGACCGCATTCAAGCAGAGTAGAATTTTGTTTCTAACTTGTCTAATTTGTCGAAACTAATAAAAAAATATTCGGCCACTCAGCTCTTTTTAATAGACGATCGAGGAAATTCTCCCCAAACATTTAAGCAGAATTTAAACAGGTGCCCGAATTTTTCGGGTGTCTGGTGCTGTACAACTTTGATTTCTTTAACTTGGGTTCGTGTATATTGCAGTGGGAGGCTTGAGAGTTATCTAGCTCCACTTGCAATGTGCAATGCACTTGTGCGTTGAAAAGTTGTACACTTTGGGTTCGAATTCGGTCTTCCGCTCTTTCTACTGAAGCACCTGCGGCTCAGTTGGTTAGAGCGTCTGCGCGTTAAGCAGAAGACGCGAGTTTTTGCAGGTGCCCGAATTTTTCGGGTGTCTGGTGGTGTACAACTATCATTTCTTTAACCTGGGCTCCTTAGCAAGATATTAGCAGAGCGTGAAAACGTCCACGAGCTACTATAACATTATACAAATTAGTTTGGATTAGTTTGTTATGCTTTATGAGTTACTTTGTTTACTCATTTTATTGTTCTGTGCTTCATTTAGTTTTTACTTTCCAAACTAATGTTTTTGTTTAAGGAACAGCAGCTTTATTCCTGACTATGGAAAGGTTGGTTTGTGGGAGTGTCAGAAATTCCTTTACAAATATGAGGGTCAGAACTTTTACGACACATTCTTCGAAGAGCACCTTCCATACGCAAGTCGAAAGAAGTTTGATGGATGCCAGATTCTGGACATTTCTCGAGTATTTTGCGATTTGTTGAAACACGAATTTGTTTCATTCTACAAAGTAAGGGATATGGATTTTGGGGTGATTTGTCCGCTGCTAGCTGCTGTCGGTTTACCGTTAACAATTTTAACGCTACAGGATCCTGAGTTTAGGGGATCTGTAAACTCGATGTACCATCTCAGTGTAAGCATTCTTGATTTGTTAGGCATGATACCACTGCTTATAACTGGCATACATCACTATATATACAATATCAGGTATGTCACTTATTTTTATAATTGGATATATCTTATGAGATATCCGATCTCAAATATTTTTACTACAACCAGTGTTATTTTGCTTTCTGTTGCTTCTGTAACAAGAATTGTGGCATTGTGGATGCCCCTAAAGTTTGATTTGGTCAATACTGCTACTCTATTCTTTTGTTCCTTAGTTATAGGCTTTATTGTTTCAAATCTGCTATTTTTGCCTGATATACTATTTTCTCGCAGCTATGTAATAGAAGCTTTTAAAGAATCTATGGGGGAATATAGGATAACTACCACAGATTTTTACCGTTCTGCACTAAGAGCCAATATTATAACTGCACAGTTAGTGTTGTTTAGTATATGCGCTGCCATTTTATTTGTATCTAGTATTTTAATAATCATCGGTATGATAAGGGCACAAAAACGGATAGAGGCAAAGACAAATGAAAATAACAAGAATGTCAGCATGAGCTTGTTACTTCTGTGCATTTCTACACCGTGGCTCGTTTATGCAATTTTAAATATTGTTTATAAAGTGTTATTAATTTTTCGCTATGAAAACCGTTCAATTAGATATGCTTTGGAGTATTTTTTCGAGACCTACACATATGATAAAATTTTTGACGCAGCTTCAGGTGAAAAATTTTATATGGACATTAATTTGTGGTGCAGCTGTTTGTATGCATTCAATCATTCCTGTAATTTCTATCTCTATTTTCTTTTTCACAACCGATTTCGCAGTACTCTTTTGGCAAAATTTGGCATACAACTAAATTTTCAACTAGGAGGCGCTAAAAAGCAAACAAAAACGTCGGGATTTTCCTCTTCGAATGTGGTTCGACCTTTGAAATGATGATCGCTGTGATAATTATTACATTATTGTTTTTAGTTTTTGTTTGCTGTCTCAGCTTACTGATTAGGTTTATCATTTGTGCATCAACCGTTATATGTTCGCTATCTGTTCTGATGCAGAGAAGTGGAGGGAACTTTACCTAAAATATTGTTTCAAAGCGTTTTCCTGCTTCACAAACATAGCTGTTCTGACAAACGACGAATTGCAAAGTTTTTTCACGTCCTCTGAATTCACCCTGAGCATTAATCAACTGAGCCAGTTGACAAATAAGATTTTGTTTAATTTTTATCACTGTATGCTTCGTTGTAATGTCATCTGCTGATGACATATATCATAACTTATTGTGCCTCATACATAACAAAGCTAATAACAAACAGAATATACACATATAGTTGCCATGAAAAGTTTACTTTCATATATATTTGAACTATATATACATAACAATAAAAATATATGTAGTAGGCTAGCTATGACTGAAGCTGGTGCCACTGGGCAAATTGCTTGCGGGGATTTGTTATGACGTCCAGCCAGTGAGGATAACCCGAACCATGAACGTTCCCACCAATTGCCACTCTTCCCAGCACGACCGCTTTGTGCCGCACACTCGTAATGGATTTTGATTTCTGCATCCCACCTGAAATACAGACAAAAAAGGCATGGTAAATCTATGAAAATGAAACAAGTCAGACACTGGGGTATCACGACACCAAAGCAAAGTGCTGGAGCGCTGAGTTCTTTCAGAAAGTATAACGCTGAGTGAGTTTAGTTGTGCTTAATAAGTGACTGTTCAGTGCTATGAATGGTGCTCCCTCACAGAGCAATGGCTATTGAGGAATTTCGTAGTTCAATCCGCAACCAGGCGCACGTAGACGCAAGACCCATATGCATGCGTTCGTGAGCAACTGAACATGAATTCGTTACAATTAGTTTAAAACAGCTAAGGCTACATGTTACAAAAATCAGAGATGTCGACGTGTGTCTTGGTTGTTCACGACTGTGAAAACACATTAGGGCGATTAAAAGGAATTAAATTAGAATTAAAGGAATTTCTAGGAGTGCTACCAATTTTTGCTCAATAACAATATCAAAAATTATTCTTTCGAGGTAGATTAATTGAAACGAAAATTTTATCTACACTAAACTGCTCATATAACCCAAGGAACTTCAGCAACCGTGCAGCCAAAATTTCTCCACTCAAAATATCCAAAACTGTGTAGAACTATAGAACTCTCCA
The DNA here is from genome assembly GCA_030248195.1 of Trissonchulus latispiculum. Taxonomy (NCBI): domain Eukaryota; kingdom Metazoa; phylum Nematoda; class Enoplea; order Enoplida; family Ironidae; genus Trissonchulus; species Trissonchulus latispiculum. The sequence goes on along the minus strand of JASAND010000149.1, from coordinate 39,121 downwards.
AAACTTAATTTTTGACTTTTCTTTCGTAGGATTGTGTAGACCAAACTTAATCTACTTCCCTCCAGCATTGTTTGCCACACTTCAAACAAAGCAACGTGCTTAAAGCAGAGACAACAGTAAGCTGCAACTGAAAACCTTTTTCCTGTTTCACACCGATATCGGCCAAAGCACCGGCAGATTTGCGTCTGGCATGGCGCATGGAACCATTGGTGAGATTATCGCCGAGTCGAGCTGAGCCAACGTCAGCAACGACACCGGAAGAGTCAGTGTCAGTGGCAGTTCCGTCATGAGGGGAGTCGACGTGGACAACGGTCACCACAAGAGTGGCTCTGTCCAAGTCTTCCTGGCGAAGGTTAAAGGTCAACGTATCATTGAAAACCGGATTCAGGGTGTTTAGCACATGATTTACCCGATGCTTTTCAACTGCCCTAGATCTGTGGAGCAGTGATACCCGTATGCCTGGATCTGAAATAATGTCTTGTGTTAAGACACAATAGTGCTACTAATAATATGGAATAAGAAAGCTAAAACTGCTAAGAATACCCTGTAATCAACTGAACAAATGCAAAAAACATCTTTCAAGTGTTCGAACCAAAATCTTCATTTCACAATAAATCAATACGTTATACCAAGAGTGCATAATTGCACTATTATTAAGAAGAAGAGTAAGCCGCTAGAGGGCTTCTCTTCACTGCATTGCGTAACGGTGCTCCGACCACAATACGCGAATGTTCCCCCGTTTGGAGGGGGGGTCGACCAAATCGACATCGCATACCCCCCCTCCGTTTGGTGGGGGGGTAGCCAAAAAGAGGTCCCCGTTTGGTGGGGGGGTAGCCAACAGCCAATCAGATTGCAGAAACCCCCCCTCCGTTTGGTGAGGGGGTAGAGCAGAGGATTACGGTAGTTTTTGTTCTATTCGAAAATGGGTCCCCGTTTGGGGGGGGGGGTCGCTCAAGCAGGCTAAGTTTTGCTCATTCTGATTGGCTGTTGGGGGGGCCCCCCAGACGGGGACCACTTTTGGGGACCCCCCCCCCAAACGGGGACCCCTTTTGCATACCCCCCCCCCAAACGGGGACCTCTTGTGTCGACCCCCCCCCCCCAAATGGGGACCCTTTTTCAAAAGCCAGAATCTGGCTGCCTACCCCCCACCAAACGGGGAGGGGGTTTCTGCAATCTGATTGGCTGTTGCCTACCCCCCCACCAAACGGGGAGGGGGTATGATTTGGCGACCCCCCCCCAAACGGGGGAACATTCGCGTATTGTGGTCGGAGCACCGTTACGCAATGCCAAGAAGAGGAGCCCTCTAGTGGCTTACTCTTCTTCTAATATATAGAAGAAAATCATGGACTCTTGGTTATACCTAGATACTACGTATGTATCCTACAATATGAAAATGTTTTATTGCATTTTTATTTGTTTCTTTTGCTCTTCCTCGACTTACTAATTTTGTCATCAGCGGATAAAGGTGACTTCAAATTTGTTGCCTTTATGATATGAACAGTCAACCTTTCTGCAGTTGGCAAATAGGTTAAGCCAAGAAAAAGTTCTCCTAGGTTCTGAAACATCAAAACATAGTTTCGGTGCGGTGTTATTGCTATCCAAGTTTCAGTTTCAGTGAAACTACATAGATGGAAAATTTGTTTATTCTAGCTTTGCAATAAAATTCTCGTGACATTATCTTCTTTTTAGTTTCAAATGGAAAAATTTTTCCCATGAGCCAGTTCCCTGATTAAGAAACAAAAAATTGATTCAATTATTCAAGGTGCAAAATTTTTGCTTACACGAGGTACTTCTTTTAATTGAAGGCTGAAGTCTGTTCTTTCTGCTAAGGGATGAAGCTTTAGCTTAACGTTGGCTTCACCCGAGACTGTCTGATGAGAATAACGATCGCTCACATGAGTCAGAAATTTTAACAAACTGTGTGTTTTATCCTTTTCTCTAAGATCAGCCTAAAATATAAACAATCAAGAATAAATAATGAAACTAGAAACAAGGACTAGGAAATATATAATAAAAGGAATACAGAACTCTGCTACTCTCGCTTTCGCTTTCCAAAAAATCCGATAGAACTAGCTACATAGTGCCATTGCGGCGTTTGTACTGGCAGGAACCTTAATTTCCTAAATACAAATGTCTTTGTAACTGCCCTTTGATACAACATTGACTTGAGAAGAAAACGTGTGTAAATCAGACATACCAAAAAGCTGAGCACTTAATTACTATATATATGTACCGGTACCAGTCCCTAACCAATCATCGAACATACAACTATTGCTACACTAGTCGTTGGCGCTAACTACATTAGAGGACTAAATCTAAACTTCTAGCCATGAGCAATCCTGCATCCTAGTGGTGTAAAATTCTGACACAGTTTGGCTTGACTTTGTTACCTCAAACTGTTCATTGAAGACAGGAGATGTCGTTCTGCGGACAAGCTTAGTCTTAAATTCTGTGCAGGCGATGTTGCTGTGGACAGGTGGGGATTCCAGGTCTTCCAGGCTAACAGAGGATTTTCGCCGCCAGCGGCTGCTCCCATCCGTTATCAGAAGAACCTTCACATATACATCATTTGTTGTTCCTAAATCAAAATTTCCCTCAGTCAGGATATATTTACATACACATTTGTTGTTCCTAAATAATAAATTCCTTTAATTTGTTAATATGGAATTTAAATACTGCATACTCAAGATTCGTTTTCGTTTGAAAAAGAAGAAGAGTCAAATAAATATCATGAAACAACGAACGAAACAATGATATGTCCCCGTGTAACTAGCATACATGTGCTTGGGGGGGGGGTCGGGGGATTTCGAAGGCCGGCCAACACACTACCTCCGAGATCCAAAGAATTCCGAAGAAGAAAAATCCACAAAAGTCCACAAATCTTCTGTTTAATACATGGTCGTAAGTCCTCAGGTACAATTAAACCAAGCTTAAAGTTTGAGTTGGAAAATAAATTGCAGTAACACTTAGAGGATCTGCAAACTAGACCCAGATGAACCTCCACCTAAAACTTATCTAGCTCTAGGCAGCTGCTTTACTGCAGTTTCGAACTTTTTTTGAACCATTCTTGTCCAGTGAAAGATGTCGTTCAGTCATTAAACAGATCCATGAAAAACGATTAGCTACTTATTCTATCTACCGTATAAGCTTAGCGGCAGTTGACGAGCAGACTTTATGACGATCATCAGTTTTTCATCGATCTGGTTGTACTGAAGCGAACAGTCCAGGAGACCGCGATGACTGTGATCATGGATCGCCTCAGGACCATCTTCATTGAACGCTGGAAAGGCGGGCGTATGAATGATGGCAGGACTGTGCTAGAATGCAGTTATTTCACCTAACTGCGCAAAATGTCAACGGTCAAAGTGTATACACAACGGTAGACATTTATTTTGCTTTGATAATCTTCTCTTTACTTCAACATGGCCGATTTTGATAACGTTTCATCTGAGTATGACGACGGTTTAGGAAATTAAAATTTTTTGCATGACTTGTAGTTTGTTTGTGCTTTGCGAAAGTGAACCTTTATGTTGGAAAAAGTAGAACATATACCTCTCTGGATGAGGCTTCAGACATGGAAGTAGTTGATTTATAGCTAGGCAAAGAAAGCCTAAATAGTTTCCGTCCTTCAGAATATGCCGACAGTCTTGCGTTGGTTTCTGATTGGATATTGACCTCATCAAACTGTGGCACGCCACCTTCGCCCGCAATTGGCACTGAAGTTAAGGCAGTTCCTCCGTAGTTGAGCTTTTGTGCTGCTAATTCCTTAGTTTCTGAAACAAAAATACTAAATCAAACAGTCTTGAAGGTATCAATTTTATCAATGAACGACAAAAATTAGCTCTGAAGATTAACATGGGCGGCCTTTGCTTAGAAACGTGACTCTACCAGGCGATATTACAGCGTTGTTCCTCAGTTCTTCTGTAGTACTACTAAAGGAACATAATAGACACAAGTATGCCACTGGGCATGGCCTTTGTACTCAGAGCAAAAATTAATGCTCTATTCGCTAACTCAGGACGCCACCCTGAAAAGTAAACCCATCACTGCACAGAAATTCGCCTGCGCTTGCGAATAACTAAGCTCGAAGCAGACACAAATTAAACGAACACACTCCTAGTATTTTCGGGCTTAGAGCGAGTAGCGCTAGGGTTGTTCCTGCGTCATGTAGCGGGCGTAGGGCCGAGGCCGAGCCCGGGCCCGAAACATTTGGTGTTGGACACCACTGGGCTCGGTTTCAGAGGTGCTGCCGTGCTCACCGTGCCTGCCTGCCTGCCGGTGTCTGGACTTAGCAGCGGCCATGCTTGAGTGGAGGGACCCGGCGTTTTAACGCCCAGCCAAGGAGCGGGCTCTGGGACTCCGGATCGGACCCCGCCAGACTGATAATTTAGGCCCAGGCCCGGACCCGGGCGTTCGGACATGTTCGGTCAATTTCTTATCAGAACAACCCTAGTGAGCGTACCCCCGTTTCGATCAGGTACTGATTTCAGGAGAGGCCCTGAAACTAGGGCATAATTTGCGCGGAATGAGAGGGTCCGCGGTTAACAAACAGTGCATAGTTTGTGCTCTGATAACAGAGAGCATGTCTAGTGGCATAATATTTTCCATTATGTAATCGTGATACCATTAAAGTCTTTATTTATACTACACTGACTTTGAACTTTTTCCTTCTCCTCATCTGTTCTGGTATCTCTATAGAAGGGGCAGTGGGATCCTTTCCAACAGAAGGGAAATAATCTACAGGTCATAACACCGATGGCTAGTCCAATGGCGCTCAGACAGGCAGCTAATATGTACAGTTTATCCTGTGGTGTTAAAAATCCCATTTGATATCCATTCGTTCCAGGGGGATTGCCACAACTTTTGCCGATTCAGGAAGCCACCACATGAATATGAGAACTGAAAATAAAAAATAGTTGAAAGGAACCATGAAATAAATCATCACAAAAATCACGCAAGCTGTTTGCCCAGTTTTTTCACTGTCCTTAATCATTTTGCGAACTATTTCTTTGTTTGTTATTTTATTTTTATTTATAAATTACGATGCCACAGTGTTACGATGCCACAATTTCCAAAGAAAATTTGATTTAATACACTCTGTTTTTATTTTTGTATTATTTGTCATTTTTTTCATTCTATCAGATGCTACAATTTCATCTCCATACCTCCAGTATTTTCCATAGGAACTGTTAAACCGATATATACTACAGTGCTTGAGAGGATGGTACTGTGACACTAAAAATTTTATTTTATATAAAATGACTGGAAAATTATTCAGTTCATTGACTTCCTTTAATACGAAGTCAAGCTGGCTACTGTTTACATTGAAACTGGAAACAAAAAGGACTAAATTCTCTGATCATATGACGAGTAGCTCCACTAATTAATGAGATTAAAATATGCTGAAAATACTTCTATTTTCATTTTAACAAAACGGTGAGAGAATATGGAGATTATATCAACGACGACAATCGAAGCAAACCCCCAAATTGCGCTGAGCATAAGTTTCCATTATCTGTCCCAAAAATTGCATTATTTTGTTGGTTATAAACGGAAACTGAAGTCACCAAAAGATAGACGTTTCCCAACATGTTCAAAACAATAGCGATAAAAAATCATATCAAGGAAGTCCCCCCTTAGAAAAATTTGTCAACTTCAACAGCATACTGCTGACGACTGACACAACCTTAGAGCTTAAGCTGCACGTCGTTGGAAAGCTGACGACGTGGTCTTTCCTGTGCTATAAGCCATTTTGCTGTAGCTTGTCGCTATAAAATTTTATTTCGGAAAATTTTCCAAAAATAGATGTTTTGATCGATTTTAGGTAAACTTTGACAAGTAAAACTACGTAGGTGTAAGCTACAGCAAAATAGCTTATGGCATTAGAAAGAGCACGTCGTCAGCTTTCCAACGATGTGCACCTTAAGCTCTAAAGTTGTGTCAGTGGTCAGCAGTATGCTGTTGAAGTTGACAAATTTTGCTTAGGGGGGACTTCCTTCCTTGATATGATCCAAAATCTTACATATATGCTGACTTATTGGGAGGGAGGCAGTATGCCCTAAAGAAAACTTTAAGGATCATAGTTCTTAGTTAGTGGGCCTTGTCTGATGAGAGAACGCTAGATCCGCAGTATCGTTAACCCTAAAAGTGGTCGGACTTTAACAGGTTCTCAGCTTCTATTGATGCATGATGGCTCAGCCCTCTACAATACAATTCCCAGCTCTGACTCAACTGTAAGCTTTCTTAGACCGTTTCCAAAGACCGCGTCCTAAATGCAAAAGAACTGTTGACGTGCTATTTACTGCTGGCTAGATTTTGCAATGTCTGTCCCCTTGTCTTGTAGATGCCCTAAGAGAATTTGATGTGCACCTTTTGAAACGCCCTCCAGTTTCTTTCAACAGAAAGTCAACACGTAGAAGTATGTAAAAAGTCTCCGATAGTTCAAACTTAATAAGCGTGGCTAAGCCAATTAAAATTAATCTTTGCATTAATCGATATTATATAAAACTGAAAGTGTATCTATTAGTATCATGCTAACCAGAAAAAACCCTTTTAAAGAAATTAACTCAATCGAAAGGGTCGTGATTTAAGCGGATTCTAGGCGTACAGATATTACCTACTATCAGCTTTTATGAAAAATATTATAGCCTACATTTTGGGTTGAAAGAAATACCTGTTCGCGCTAATATTGGTACACCTGCCTTGAATGAAAAAATGACGCAAAGCATGGAACATTCGCTGCCTAATACGGAATTATTCGTACGGGAAAATAGTATTATTGATATTTTCCAAAATATTGACATCTACGACGTCGACAGTAATGGACTTAAACTTTACTGACTCATTCAGAAGGCACCCTTCCTGAACGTAAAAACTATACATTTTTATTTTTTAGGAAAAGTAGTGATTCTTGGGTACCGATTTCTATTTTGAAACCTCCGAAATCCATTTTGGGGCAATCTTCTTATGAGAAGAATTTTCGGACCGTTTTCGGCGTCGTCGGAAGTTTTCACTTTCTCCAAATGTGCGGTTGACTTTTCCCTCCTATTTACTTACTTTCTTGTTTTCTTGACTGCATGAAAAACAAAAAACTTTTAAAATTCTGGAAATACTGCTGAAAAACTGATATCCTTTTGGATCTCACATTTCATTAACTTAACTTCGTCTAAATTTAGCGACAGTTTGTGTTCCCTCCACCGTGTTCCAAAATTTACACAGCACTGACCATTTCAAAAGATTCAAAGGTGAAGCTTACCAAAAGCTAATCAAATCATGTTTGGGTGCTCTTAATGGTTGACCGAGATCGTACAAATTTTTATCCAAACTACCAACGTTTGTGTGAGTGTCTGTGACACTTTGTAGAATTAGCAGCTGTGAAAGTTTGTTATCACAAAAGTGCAGCATACTTCTTTGAAGAGCTTGCGTCATTCATGTGGGTGGGTGGGTCAGACCAGTAAACTTAAACAAATTTAGTTAAGCCTGTTTTGTGTAAGGGTTTGTAGCTATGTTCAGATAATGTAAGTGTTTTATATGTTGTTGTTCAATTCGGCGGACCATTGCTGCTTATCAATGACAAAGAAGACACAAGAAGTTCAAGGAAGAATTGAGAATTCTGTGATACGTTTAATATTATTATTATTATTATTATTGTTATTATTATTGTCCTTTAAATTTTACGTTTTAAATATTCTGCGATACTTTTAATTAACATTGTCAATAATTAATAATTCTCATACCAGCTTGGAAGATGCGTGGTCTATAATTCTTCAAGGAAAACACCGGTATATTTTTAGGGTCTTAGACTATAGATTCAACTGTGGCATATGATTATCATATTAATGCATACACGCGTCTACGCAGAGAAGCTCAAAGCCGAAGCAAAAAGACCAGAAGCTTAAAAGCCCTACATTGTATGCTGTTAGATCTAGCCAGGAAAGCCAAGTAAAAAAATCGCTAAAGTAGAAATCGCTCATTTAAAAGCCAATAGCAGAGCTCTGGAACCGATAATATAATGCTAGCCTGAAAGGGGTAGAAGAGATTTCTGCTGCCAATGAACGAAGAAAATCCAGACAGCTAGTGCTTCAGAAAAAACTGTTTAGTCACAGCTGTTACACAAAAGATTAGTCTTTGACCGAAGAAAGGAACCTGGTACAATTCCAAACGGAGAGTTATGGTACCTTTTACCGTCTGTCGCAGCGAAATATCTATAAAATAAGTTTCAACCAAGATTTCTGGTAGAAGGTAGAGGTTTAGTTTTGGTTTGATTCAAGCCTGACATTAAAAAGGTGAATAATATATGTGTTGAACCCTAAACCGGTATGTGAAATTTCTGTCGTGTCATGAATTTGTGTTTTACTAATAAGAACTAATCATCAAATCAAGGTTTTCGCAATTTTGGGTATAGAAACCTAGATTTTGATAAAATTATGCGGGGATTATTATTGTACATTAATCCTTGTGATTATTATTGTACATTAATCCTCCTTTCTGGAAACATTAGTGCTAAAAGTCTTTCCACACATGAAAAGTAACCTTAGCAAATATCTTCAGGGCTACCTTTGCTATTTTTGCTATATTGTTAACCTTTTTTGAAACAAAAACTTCATGTAGACAGCCATTAGATAAACCATTACATTACCTCAGTACATAAAAGAGATTCGACTTGTATATGTAGCTGAATGTGGGCGGCCACATTTCAACCATACAAACAAAACAAAGGGCCTTTTCATAAAATTATTAAATGGATTAACTTAAACGGATTAACTTAAACAGATTAAATGGATTAAAAATGCGTATTCATAAAATCACGGATTAAACTACTTAAACGGATTAAACTGAGCCACGACTTAAACGGATTAACTTAAACGGATTAAATTAAGTCGCTTAAGTAGTTTAATCCGTATTTTATGAATACACTTTTAATCCGTTTAAGTTAATCTGTTTAAGTTAATCCATTTAATCCGCCAGTTTAATCCTGATTTTATGAATACAAATGAAGCTAAACATACATTTCAAAGAGTATCCATATTTCATTATTAATTTCGCTGACTGATTCTACAATTGTAAATTTTAAGCATATTATTTCAGTTAGTGAGTAACAAAGTCTTACTTCAATCTATAGCTAACAGCAACAATATCATAAAACTTTGTAACATTTTTGCAATGATGATTTTCAGGTTTACTGTTTTGATGTGCTTGCGTGAGAATTAACTACATACTCATTAGATTAAGACTAGTAACAATACATAGCTACTAATGAGATTATTAGCACAATGCTATATAGATTAATTTTATACCAAAACAACATTTTAATGTAATTCCCTAAAAGCACGTATAAGAAGGGTGGGGTTGCTTTCTGGCTGATTCTTGGCCATTTCCAATTTTGCTGAACTTTACATATATATTTTGCAGTACCCACGGAACTTCTCAGAACAAACTCATGGAATATATATTCTGTTTAACCATTCAGTAGTGACTCCGACATATTGTTATAATTATTGGAAAGTGTAAAATTTACGCTAAAAATCTTGTTTCTAAAAGTTTTCGGTGCAATTAAGATTCAGCTTGGGAGTTTTCTAACCATGTTAAGGGGGGGGGCCACGAATTTCACTAAAAGTTCGATGTTGGAAAAGCTAGCTAGTCTTTTGCACCTAGAAGAAACCGAGAACAAGCCCGTTCCACACACACGTTCCAGACCCCTTTAGATCCAACCAACCAGAAGCAACTACTGGGGGACCGGAGACAGGAGTCCAATCCGGGTCCTCCTGGCAGCCTCGCCACATGTAGCGCTTCTACCAAGGCTGGTGGACCTAGAAGAAACCGAGGACAAGTCCGAACGGGAGGCGTCAAGTACCCTCGTACCCACGAAACCAGGACCTAGAAGAGAGAAGGGAAGAGGGAGGTTCAGCTTTTCACTCACCATTGAAAGTAAAGAATTGGCCTAGCCGGGTTTCGAACCACGGCCCTTCTGACTCCGGAGCAGACATGCTAACCAACTACACCACAGGGCCATCAGCTGAACTCCCATAGCAGGCTTATCAATCTTTCCTATGCCTACTTCCCTTACATCTCCCCCGGGTTTCAATTAAGACGCGTCCCGCGGCCTCAGTAATGACCTACCCAAACTAGACACAACTAGTGGAGATATTTAATAAGTAACAACAATATTATTGAAATATAGCAGATATAGAAATAATAATTAGAGTAATTTAGGGGGGCAAAGCCCGACAAATACGTCCAGTATAGTTGGTACATTGGTACAGTCATGTACATTGGTACACGAATTCCGACAAAGCTTGATGAGACTGTGCCTCCATATCTCAGTCAGCAGAGCGTTTGCCTAGTACGCAAAATGTCGTGGCTTCGAGTCCCACCGGAGATCCGAATTTTTCGGACCTTCGGTGGTACATGACTTTCTTCTTCTTTCTCATTTATATTTGTAGAACAAGTGCGACGGCCGTTGAGCTTGCTCTTCCTCCACTGTTTCTACTTACGTGGGTTCACGTAGTGAGAGTCATGTACATTGGTACACGAATTCCGACAAAGCTTGATGAGACTGTGCCTCCGTAGCTCAGTCGGCAGAGCGTTTGCCTAGTACGCTAAATGTCGAGGGTTCGAGTCCCACCGGAGGTCCGAATTTTTCGGACCTTCGGTGGTACATGACTTTCTTCTTCTTTCTCATTCATAAAGTAAGTAAACTATACACACACTCACCAGTATAATATGGGCGAAGCCCCGCTAACGTACCAATGTATAGGCCCACTGAATAAGTACAGGGGGAGAAACTGTAAACAGGAGATAAGGGGAGAGAATAGAGAGAGAACACGACTACACTGTACAACAAGGGAAACCCAACACTGAAAGGGGTAGAAGTTTGACGGATAACCCCCTCCCAAGAGAAGCGCCCTCTAGCTGGGGTGTCCAATCATGTAGCTCCAAGGGGAGGCCCAACCCAATCCAAACCTAGCTTATAGGTGGAGCTACATGACACGTGGAGGAATGCCTGCTGACTAGCAAGTCAGTTGGTAGCTACGTAGAATGGTTTCGTAATAATAGAAATAACGAAAAGGTTGACCGTTAGTCAACCTCTTGCGTTACACTTTGGACCAAAATCCATAGTCATGGATTTCGCTAATTTCCACACATAATATGCCCCCATACGTTCTCGAAAACAAGACAAAATATTCGAGTTAGTAATCAAAGAGTGGCTGAGTTATTCAAGTACTATAGAAAACTTGATAATTCCGGCGATGAGCCCTTCAAAGTCAGGTGGTGAGGTGACCGAACGCGATCAAGAACAAGGGTGACTGATAGACCAAATTAAAGACGTGCGTCTGCTTAGCGAACCAAGTCCGGTTCGGTATAAGCGGTATATTCAATGAGAAATTAAAAGATTTTCCTATTTTCCGCATCAAGATTACTGAATTGGCCAAAGTTAATATATCACTTTCTGCTTCTAATATCGTTATCTAGTTTAGACTTCCACTAAAGGGATTAACTGAATTTAACAATTTGCTAGAACCAGTAATTATTTAAGAGGCCCCAAACAAGTGCATAGCATTGAGCATAGTTAACATAAAATTAGATGAAAGCATCCCCTCTGGCTATTATTTGCCGTACTGTTTTGTCATTTTTAACAAAACAAAAAAGCTCCCAATATAATGTTTCTTTTTGGGTGTCATAAAACCAGGTTGGCGAACGTTAATCTGCAAGCAGCTATGTTAAATGCTTTGCATGAAAGTTTACATGACGCCGCTCTGTTTACGAGCTAATTGATTGTATAAATGGAATTCTTATTTTTGCATTTAAATAATTTTGGCAATTTCAGCAAAAAATCATCTATAGGAAGGCACTTGAGCTGGTTGTGTGTGATTGACTCTATGGGTCAATTTGCACTGTGTTTTCAATTAAACTAGATTCCGATGGTAGCAATTATTGGCACGATTATATTCGAGCCTTCGGTGGAGCAGGCCTTAGGCCATTTCGATTAATTCCAGTTGTAATCAATCACATTGCTAATTTATGTGTAAATCTGTGTCCAGAAGAATAGGGACATAGTTTGGTTTTGGATGGTTTGATTCATGGAGAAACTGTGATTTTTTGTATTTAACTTCTCAACTGGGTTAGCTGAAAATAACCAATTTTGTTCTAAAAATCACTGGTAAAATTAACCGGTTTTGCTTCATTATTATCAAATGGGATGACCAATCATAAGACAAAACCTGGTTAAGGTATAGAGTAATTTGAATAACTAACCTAATCTTTTACTAAGACAGTCGGCCTAGCAGATCTTTTATTTTAATTTATCGACATTTTCAGATTATTCAGTCCATTATGTGGAGTTTTTTGTTGCATGCATTTATTTTTTCATCGACGGCCATAAAATTCACTGAAAACGTTCCGATGCACCGATGCCAACAATTGGATTTAACCAATATTCTGAGCGACGATGCTCCAGTCTATCCTTCCTTTACTCGTTTCAGTCTGGAGAAGGCATTTGCAGGTCAGTTAAGTTAGGTTTAATTTAAGATTTTTAGTATTTTAGTCTAACATTAGTGTTCTGAACCTTTCTACAATTAAAACTAGGCAGTAGTTATTAATCCCGTGCATTGTTTCCCATTAAGGCACTCTTTTCAATTTCTCCAGTTTTGACTGTTTCGTTAGGGCACCGTTCTGTTAGGGCACCCTTACGTGTTTCTTCGATATTTCATACTATCTGTTCGTGTCATACTGGATGACTATATTGAATAAATGTAGTTAAGTGTATTTAACAATTAGTTGACATGTAACAACAACAATTGACAGTTACATGTATAGTGGCTCTAGCCTGTATAGTTAAAAGCACAAAAACAAATTTGTGCGAAATGGATATTTCAGTAGGCAACTTCAACAGTTTAAAAGTTTGCAATTTCAGTTGTTAGTAATTTAAAATTCTTATTTTTTAAAAAACCTAATTCTTTGTTTCTTAAGTATTGCCAAAGTTTTGCTGAAGTCATCTTCAAGTGCTGATGCAAAATGCAAACTTGTATAGAGAGAAATTACAATTTGTTAACTTAATTACTTAACTTAACTTAATTAGAGAAATAGATGATACATGTACAGAGGTACAATCACAATGACACGTTATGTTATCTACCAATTTACACAAATTTTCAAAAAGTGTCAATTTCTATATGTGTAGTGCCCTAACGAAACCCTTCGTTATCAAAGAGTAAGTGCAATAACTGAAGTGACAGAGTGCCCTAACGAAACAGTGCCCTAATGGGAGACCATCATATCGTGCATGTGTTGTGGTTCACCTCCAGACTCCAGAACCTGGAGTTCACCCCAACCAGAATCCGGATCTATCCAGTTTCAGGGTAAAAAAACAGGAATAATCAGGTTAACCCCCCCTTAAAAAATTACCCATCCTGCACATGTCTGGTTCTTACAACTTCTTGTCAGTTGTTGTTAGGCATAAGTTTTGCTGAGACGGCAGCAGTATTAAAGCTTTTGTTTAAAGACTAAAGACTGTCAGCTATGATCGATTTATTAGACAGGAAGGGGGAAAGGAAACGGCCACAATTCTGAATCGACCCTTGCCACCAACTCGTCTTTTTTTGCTCCGTGATTGGAAAGTATAGGAGCATCAGGAAAATATTTGCGCCCACACTCCGAATATCCTACCAACTAAACTACATTGTCACAATATCCCCACCATTTTTAATTGGGGACTGTACGATACATCCAATCGTGGTTTTTCTGTGGAAGAAGAGGAATGAGAGCCCCTACCAGTTCTCTAATAAATTTGATAGCAATACGAAATAAAAGCAGGTTTGGAAACACATTACTGTCAGAAAAGTTTTTTTGCAGCAATATCTGACAAATTTAAAAGTAATTTTCAAATTGTAGCGCTTCCACCAGGGCTGGTGGACCAACAAGGTACCGAGGAGTCATGGTACCAAGCCAATAAGATTAAGCAATATTTCTTAAATAATGCTGATAGCAGTTTTTCTCCTTTAAAACGTAACCTGTTCATCGGCTTGACCTAACCTTCGGTGACTGTCTCAGGTGACGCTTCTACCTTTTGCCAGCCTTTCGAGATAGCTTCCTGTGGGAGCGATATAGAATTTTAGTAGGCTATTTCGTGAAGAGCGTCCTAAACCTAGCTAGAATAAGCTATCATCTTGCCCCGCCGTGCTTCTTCAAAAACTATTTTGAACTTTGACACCCACCTAACGTTCAATCGTCCCTGCAACCATACTTAAAGCTGTCAAGGCATGACCTACCCAACCACCAAACTATAAAAACCCGCAACCATGATTTTAATACTCAAAAAGGACTCACTCAAAGTCCTTGTACGACAGTCTCTTTTCATATTTTGTTTTTCATGTTTCTAAAATACTACACAAACCACCTAGGAAGTCTCCTGAATGTTCAGACAATACTTGAACAGTGTTGATGAATGTAAAATGTTTCAGGACCACTGGAGGGAGCTCCATATGTCAGCTATAATAATCTGTGTTCTTTCGAACACGTAGGAACACATATGGATGCACCGAAACATTTTGATGAAAATGGTATTACAGCAGAAAAGGTAAAATGCTAAAAATTTGTTAATTGAATTGAATTGAATTTTGAAAATTTATTTATTTGTGGATGTTTAAAGAGACAAGGCCACCACAATATGTAAAAGCGACATTTTTGGTGCTTATTTGTTGTGATGTTCAACGCAATTAATAGGCACATTATTTGCAATAAGATTTTTGTATGAAAGGATTTGAGCAGTATGTGAGAAATAAAATGCCACATTACTGCAGCAAATTTTGTAACCAGTCGCCCCTCACCACCGTTTCACTCACCCCTTTCATATTTCTCTTAGCATGAAGCTGTGCTGCACCTGCCAAACACTGTAACTACAACCTTTCCTTATTAAAAGTGCTACAGCTCAAATGTAGTTCGCTGTTTTGTCTTCAGATAGGACTGTTCACTTCACACTGCTGTCTTTTGTCACACGCAAGTAGATGAAACTTTCTAATTATATTATTTTCGTTCTCTTTAGCATTCTAGGACCAGTCCCGCATTTTACTCTTAGTAGATAGTCGATACACCGGACTGGTTGTTATGGCTGGAAGAGGGCACAAAAATGAACATTTTTGCTTTTACAACCTTCGTGCTATTGCGAGCGGTTAAGTCAGTACACGACAAAACAATTTTGGGTGTCAAAACTGGCCAATTTATTCGCGTGAATTTTCGCAGGATGAAAATTCGTGCGGAGGGACACTTTTCTTGGTTTGTGCTAAAACGTCTCCAGTTGCGAGAAAACTGTGATGAACTCCAATGTAGATCAAAGACAACAACTGATCCCAGAACCTTCGACACGCGTTTATATACACCCGAATTATGCAAATTAGGTAGCATGGCGAAACATGCAAATTAGAGTATTGCATCAGATTGCAGACAGATTTACGAAACCACGTGAATCACATTACATTCTTCCCATCTCAGATTGGAACACCCCCGGGGAAACGCTGAAGGTTCTGCGACCATTCGTTAGTTTATTAACAAGAATTAAATCACGATATACAACAAACAATATAACAAATCTTATGCAAAACAGCCTTTGTAGACTTCTTGAAATCGAGAACCCGACTCAATTGCAATTTTTTTACCAGTGGCCAAATCAAAGCATGTGTAGCCAAAAAGAAGACTACTCATATTATGTGCATTAAAGAACCTTGCAGAAATAGGGGCCCTTAGATCAAGGACGCACCTACGCCTGGACCCTCTACAGGAGGAACCGAGGAGGAGTCGGCCCTCCCGTGGGTGGACACGGACTACATTTCAAGCATCAAGAATCTACCAAAATTATAATTTTCTGGCCGCTCTTCACTTCACCCCAACTTCAAAATTCTCTCCAACCAGTTATTTTTGAGTCTCGCATTAGATCACATGCCTTTTTGAGTGATTTAAAAGCGTTTGGAGCTGCGTTTCATTAAACTAGACAAACACTACTGACAGTTCGCTTAAAAATTCAAAGTTCGCTCTTTGGTTGTTGCCCACATCGCTTTCTTTCCGAACTTCTAGATGGTTGTTGATTTACTGTCAGCTTCCAATTTCGTTTAAACCCTGCAAATAAAAGAACAAGCAGAAATTGTGTGCAAAAGGGTTGTTGTTAGCAATGGAGCACAACTTTTCAAAAGTTTTGTGCTGGCTTCTCAGAAAAGGATCATATCGTGATGACGGTTGACAAATCGTTGATAAATGTCTCTGCAGCATTAGAATTAATGTTGGTTGTGTATCTAAGTATGAAGACGTAGGCGATCAAAGTAGTGAACATGGACTTTATCCAGTAATCAGGCAGGACGATCTTATCTGTTAGCGGATTTGTGTGACGTTTGAAATAGAGATGGCTCCAACTTTATAAAAATTGATGTTGCTAGCTGCCAAAGTGCTAGTTGCAAAGTCTTCTGAATCTAAGAGAGTTCTTGCTAGAACGGTTGTCTTTTCGCTTGAATTTACCCTCATATATGTTCGCAATAACCTCAGTTTCCGTATTAACCTATGTAATGAAGTGAGCAAGATCCAAGACACGATCTGCTCTAAGCTCTAATCTCTCAGTTACACGGAAGGTCAGCACGTCTGCTCGCAATGAAACAGACTTAAGCACCAGATCTCTGAAAGGTGGTGTTCCAGAATCAGAGATTCTCTGCAGCCAACCTAGATCGGGGTCTTTGATCGTGAGTTCGTTTGAGGCTTCTGATTTCCAAATGAATAACAAGCGGGGTCGCAATTATTGCAATTTGTGCGTTCAAAGGGTAAGCTACTACAATATAAACAGTGCAAGTACAATACAAGCTGATACAGTACGAAATTACTGTACCAGAGTTGCCAGATATTTCCCTTTAGGTTGTTATTAACATTATTCCAATTTGGAATAATATTACAGACTTTGATTAGGTTATAGGGACAAGGTCGATACTCTTAACGCCTTTTACACCGTTCTACTCTTCCTACAAACTGCTCAACTCAAGTTCCCTATATGCTATGTGTTACCCTACATGCTTGTGCTTTGTTACTCTTTATACGTCCCCTTACAATAGGACTGTCAAACTAGTATCACAATAAACTAATTTACTAAAGATTAATCTAGGGTCAGTCTTTGGGTGAGCCCCCGAAAGTCGGTCACAGCTTTCGCTCCGACACACGGTTCGGGGATGCTATGCGAGAAGCAAATTTGAGGAAGTCGAAATTGTTGAGAGTTGGGAAGTCCTTCCTTACTTATTCCTAAATAGATCTAGATTAATACAGTTATACAACAACGGTCTTCTGGTCTTCTGGTCTTCTGGAAGGGAATCAAAGCAAAGAGGCTGGGATGACTATTTTAGGCTTTAAAGTGCAGAAAATTGACATTTCAAGTTGAAACTGGGTTAAGGCTATTTTTGGCTTAGGAGATAACCAAAGTTCACTCTGTAGTGGTTAATCGGATCCCCCAGCTTGATCAGGTTTGGTCTGTCGCTGTCTCTGCCGTGGTCTACTCTACAAGATCACTCAGCTTCCAATGTATCTTCGCTAGACTGACTCGGACTGATACAATTCTCTGACAATAGCTTTCCAAATTGACTAGGTCCTTCTCCGGACAATACTGATAACCAATAATCTGACTGAATCAAGGTTCTGAACTGGGTCCACCGTACTGGAATCTCGGATGCAAATTTCGGCAGGACAGGGCTTCTTTCCGCACCTGAATCAAATGGGTTAAAACCCATTAGTACATAGATACGGTGCGGGAATCGAACCCAGCAACCATTAGGTCACTCCAAGTGTTATTTTCATCTGAAATTATAAAAGTGTACTGCTAACTTCACGATAAATTCATATTTTGTCATTTTCAATTGAATTTCTAAATGTAAGGCTAAATTTATGAACGGTCAAACTAAATTATTTTCAAATCATTCCTTCTGTGTATAGGCCCACGGTCGGACTAGCTAATTGTTGTCATCATTCAAAATTGAGCGCGCACGTCAGTCGAGAGGTAACAGTTGTTGAGGTGTAGGCGGGCTTTTATATCTACTCTTTACTTACGCCTCCATTAATTTGTGTTGGCGCCCGTCTGTTGATTCACGCTCTTTGGGGGTCTTTTGGTCAGGTTTTTTGTTTGTTTTGTTTTGTTATTTCTGTTTAAAATTGCTCTGGTGCCTTCTGTAGTTTCTTTGGTGCTAATAAGTTGAATTCTTTCAAGTATTGTTTGTTATTTTTGGGATTTTGCAGAGTAAATTCGTACTTTTGGATAAGTAAACTTGCTATTTTAATTAAGTCGTTCTTTCTTTGCTGTAGGCTAGGGTAATTAGGGCGATAAGAGTCCGACTTGCACACACTCTGTCGAACTGCTGCAATCTTTTAATTCTTCTCCAGAAATTCGCTTGTCGGGGGTCACGCTCTCAGAGCGTACTTTCTACAAGTCTATTTCTGTGATTTAAATTTCGTTTGTTCAGAGATCGTTTAGTCTAAATCTCTACAAACTGGCGATCGTTCTCAGGTGAGTAGCATGTCAGATTCTTCTCGTCCGGTTACCCGGGCTTTTAAAAGAATTTGTGACCAAACCGTACGTTTATTTAATGAATTACCGGTAACTCAGGCACCGGAGCATAGTGACAGTTTTTTGAACCGAAATCTTTTGCAATTTCTCCCGGGGGGTCGTCGGTCGGGGGGAACTAGTCCCCCCCAAAATTTTCAGAATCCCACTCCCCCCCCCCCAAGTTCGGGGTGTCCCCCACCCCCACCCCCCCCAAGTGGTTGTTTCGTCCCCCCCTCAGGCTCTACCCGGTGCGGCGGAGCTTCAGCTTAGCCAAGCCGGGGGGGAGCTCCCCCAAAATCCCCCCCACTCCCAGGGTCAAATTTTGGAACCTCCCCCAAATCAGCAGTTGGCACCCCCCCACCCCCCAATTTTTCGGGGGGCCGTCAGACCGCCAACGCCACCTGTGGGGCGGCGGGGTTTTGTTTTGCAGTCGCCAGAGGCACGTTTCGAAGCTAGGGGGGTGGGTCCGAATTTTTCGGGAGCACTGCAAAATACTTGGGGGGCCCCAGTGGGTCCAGATAATTCGGGTGTTTTGCATTCATCCCGCCAAAATGTGACCTCCCCCCCACTCTGGCCCAGGAAAATTCTGAAATTTCGGGGGAAACTGCTGTTCGTGTGTTGGGGGGACCAGTTTCGGGGCCCTCCCAAGCCGTTTCTCAGTTTGCTTTACAGACTCCGGGGGCGGTGGCCGCTTTGGGGGCGGTGAATTCGGCACCTCCGGGGGGTGATTCTTTGTCAGTTCAGCCGTCAGAAAATTCAAATTTTAGACGTAGTTTTGATAATTTTATTTCGCCTCGCTTTGACGTTGCTCAGAGTACGGCTCTAGTCCGGGAAGCTATGTCGGGGGGTGGTCCACCTGTTTCTCAGTCTCAGTTGAACCCTCCAGCTCCGGAGACAATTCAACAGAATTATGTGCCGGCGGGGGTTAACCTCCCCCAAAATTTGGGTGCCGTTCACCCCTCCCAGTTGCTCTCCGGTGCGGTTGAGCCTCAGCTCGGCCAAGCCGGGGGCCAGGTCCCTCCCCCAAAATTTTCATATTCCCAAAATTTTGCGGGTATGGGAGAACAAGATGGGGAGTCCGTATATAATTCGGCTGTTAGTCAGGGGTCGATTTCCTCTGGATCGGAGGGATCCGACCCCCCCTCCTCGGATTCGGTCATTTTTCATGGACGACAGGCCAGCTCCGGGGGTCTGCAACCGCAAGGAAATTTGCGGTCCGGATTGGGTTATTATCCCCCGCCGCTCCTGTCAGAAGCTCCGGGTTTACCTGTCCCTTCCAGTGCGGCTCAGAATGTAAACCTGCCTCCTCCGCCGCATCGTTCTACACATTTGGGTGGTTTTTCTCTGCCCCGTGATCAGTATGGGAACACCATCCCGAACCGGGAAACAGCTCCGTCGCATTTGCTGCTCCAGAAGACATTGGTATGCAAGGCAGGAGCCTCTGCCCCCCAGGCATATCATACTCGGCCACCCTCCCCTCCACCGCTTCAGGTTCCCCCTCCAGCTACGCAGAACCCAGCGTTGGTTTCTCCGGAGAAGGTGCCTCAAAGGACAGCTCTGGAACCATCGGAGCCTCGCTACTATCCTATCAGGCCACGTTCATACGGACAGCATTTGTACGAGGGAGCCCAGGTCGCTGCTCCGGAGCAACATCAGCGCCAACATTTGCCCGAGGTACGTTATCAACCTCCGAACCAATATTATCCGGAGGGTCAGTATTTTGTACGTACACCGCAAAATTTTGATTATGACCGATTGGAGCAACAGGTGTACGAGAATCCAGTGATTCAGGAGCTGGACAAGAATCATTTGTGGGACGGCCAGCATCAGAACCTCCCGCCGCTCCAGGTTCCCCCGTACGTACCTCAACGAGCCCCTCTGAATCCATACTATTTGGAGGAGATGGTGGCTTCTCACACTCATACAGCTGATTTTGTGGCAAAAAATCGCCCTTCTAGCCCGACGGAGGCACCGTGCCCTCCGGAGCCCCGCCCATCTGCGGTCGCCCTCAGGGAGACCAAGGGTGTGGTGCCGGCTCCCACCGGGGACGGTCGCCCTCAGGGAGGCCCACCCCCGGTGCAACAGGGTTCGGGCGCGGTGCCCCCCTCGGGTCCTCTTTATCAGCCACAACACGTTTACGTACAGCAGCCACCACCTCCTCCGCCTCCTCCGGGGCCCCCACCTCCCCCTCCTCCAGTTTTTGTTCCGGTTCCATACCCGGTTGATCACGTCCGGAAAAAGTCCAAGGCCCCGAAGGCGTCTCGTCATCCGACGCCGGACACAATGGAAGCCACGGACATTTCTGTTTCCAAGTATGATACTACTTTGTTTCGCTACTATTTGGAGGTCCTGAGAGATGTCCCTCGCTATGACCCCAAGTATGCGTACTTTGAAGATTGGCTGCCTCAATTCGAGTCCGCCGTTGCTGTCCATTCGGTCCCCGAGGCTCAGTGGGGGCGCCTGTTATGGAACAAATTGGCAGGAAAAGCCCAGATATTTGCTTCCCGCTGTGGGCCTTCGGTTGTGGAATCATATCCGGGTTTTTTGGAATTGATTAAATCCCAATTTCCGAAGCCTCAGCTCTCACTCCGGGAACGCCTTTCCGCCTTTGCCCATCGGAAACAGCTTCACGGGGAGTCCGTTCGCCATTATATTTCGGAACTCCAGGCCATGGCTCTTGATTTGTGGGATTCTCAGGAAGAACGCGAGCAGGAATGTGTCCAACAGCTCTTCGCAGGAGTCCATGATAAGTTTGCTACGGCGTTGGCCCCACTGTTTCTTCATGAACGGCCTACCATGCAAGACGTCCGGAGAGTGATCGACCGGTTGGAATCTCGGGAGGCCCGTGCCCCGGAGGGGGATACCCTTTCCTATGATCTACCGATTTATCATGTCGGGGAGGCGGGTGCAGAGAATAAACCCCTCCCTCCGAAGCCATCCGATACGCCCTCTGGGTCCAATTTGGAAGCGGCTGCCTCTCGGCTGGGTTTTCGGGAGATGAAGGATTGGTTCGAATCTCACCTCAAGGAAGCTTTGACGCAGTGGGAGGACGAAAAACGGAAGAAGTTTGCTACCCCGTGTAAGTTTTGCAAACGAAAAGGACATTCGCCGGACAAATGCTGGGACAGATATCCTTCAAAGGCTCCTCCGGACTACAAAAACCGAGCACCTCCGGAGCGGGTGGACCACGTGGGATATGCACAAGCACAGTATACGTATCCCACCCAATATCGTGGACCGCCAGCGCAATCTCAGCAGTATGAGTATTATACTCCGGTGACTTATCCCCCGCCCCCACCCCCGGCCCATTACCCTACCACTCCCGCTCCTGTACAACAGGCCCCCCCACAGCCCGCCCCTCTTATTCCTCCGGCTAGTTCAGTGGTGCCGGGCGGCTACCCTGTGGGTCAGAACGCTTCTTCTCCGGTCTCACCTGCGCCGGCTGCTACCTCGGCGGTGCCTTATCAGCGCACTCTCGCAGGAGCAGGTATGCCAGATCTTACTCAATCATTTGTACATGCTTCTGATTCTAGGGTTGCGGCGCCAGCTGCGTCGCTATCTGCTGGGAGGGCATCTCCGGCACCCCGGGGGGTCACGGCCCAACAGGTTAACTCTATGATGGAACAATTTCAGGTCGGCATGGTTTCTCTTCGGCCGGGTGGGGGCGCCTCCGGGGGGGACGACCCCTCAAAATCCAAGCATGAGGGTTCTGAGTCAGTGAACTCCCTGAACGATGAGCATTTAGATTTGACTATGACAGAGGCTCAGATTTATAATGTCTTTTCGAAAGTTGTACACAATTTTAAGAATCTGAAAGCTATTCGTAAAGAGACATATGACTTTATGGAAGAATATTGTATTGCCATTTCGTCTCAAATTAGGGAAATGGCCTTTCTTTTGAAGCGACTATGTCCATCTCAAGCCGAATTTGATTCGATTATGTTTGTAGAGGAGCAACCACCATCCTCGTGGGCGGCCGGGTTTTCTCCTGTTTTGGGAGGGGGCAGCGCCCCTCGAGTCTGTCGGCCTGAAAATGTTTCGGTGAGTACGGAGACTGAGGCCCAACATGTTCCGAAAGCTCCCGTGGAGCCTGAAAAACCCCCATTGGGTCACTTGGCCTCAGTTGCTGTAACCCCGGGAGGATCCACTGACCTTGAATCTGAACAGGTACTGGCAGCCGCTGACAATATGCCGGCTATAGTGGTTGTAGCGGGGAAGACAAAAATTTTAGCAATTATTGACTCCGGGGCTTCAATTTCCATTATCAGCCCTCGGACGGTCCAGAGGATGTTGGCGGAAGGGGCACAGCTCCGGTTTGACCATCCGGACCCCATCACCGCTGTGACCTCGAGCAATGCACCGCTGAAAATTTCCGCAAAAGTTTTTGTGATTTTCACGGTAGGTCGTAAAGAATACGGGTGGTCATTTCACATGGCCCCGCAATTTTATCGTGATATGCTTATCGGAACAGATTTTATGAAAACTTTTCAGTGGGACTTGCTGTTTTCTACAAATGAAGTTGATATGCAAGGTTTTCGACACCCACTACTCTCGTCTACTGAAATTCGCGCAGAGTTTTTGGCTAATTGGTGCGATGAGGCCCCAGCGGTGATGGCTGTAGATGTGGTGGTTCCGCCTTCATCCGAGATTTGGGCTCCGGCTCGGATCTCCTCGGCCGTCTGGGGACCCACCTGTTTTTTCGATCCCCTGGAGTCATTTATCTGCGATAACAAACTGTTACCTTATGCGGGGGTTGTACAAATTTTGGAAAATTTTTTCGAATTTTTGGTTGTCAATCCTACCCCGGCGCCCATCAGAGTCCCTCGGGCGACGGTTGTCGGGTCAGTTTGTCCTGTCAGAGACTATTCGGCTCAGGACACACGGTTGGGTGATTTGAATATTTTCACTCCGGCTAAAGTACATTTGGATAGATTTTCTGAGGATTTGTTGTTCGCGGTGGATATACGTATGGGGGAACCGCCCCCCAAGGAGGGCTCCCCGTTTGATCCGTACCTGCGGGAAAAAGTCCAGGACGAGGGTGAAATTGTATTTCAATGTCACGAAGAGAATCTGGAACCCGCTCTTTTTTCAAAAGAGGGGGTAAGCGACGATGCGGGGGAAGAGGAGAGCCAGAATTTGGAAATTGTGAAAGAAAACACTATGCTGGCTAAGGCACTTGCTGCTCCTCCGGAGCCGCCGAAAATTTCAAAAGAGGGGGTGGACACCCCCCCAATTTCTCTTTCTGGGTCCCTCCAACCTTGTCTGATTTCACCGGAACAACAATCCCCGTTACCGGATGACTTGCCCAGACCTTTGCCACTAGTCTCTGTGGGGTTTTCTGACGCCGTTCAATATTGGGTTGAAATGCCTTGTGTGTCGCAGGTGCAGCCCTCCGCCGGGGAAGGCGACTCGGTCTGTAGACCGATCAATTTCCCTGGAGGAGCCCCCGAGACGGTGGAGCCTCAGCTTAGCCAACTCGGTGGGGTTCGGTCTGCGGCTGCGACCACTGGGACTCTGATGGACGATGAGGAACCTGAAGTTCCTGAACCTACGGAGTGGGTTCCTGTCGCTTTCACTCGGGAAGCCCATCCGGGGGAGGATGGTTATACGTATTTGTCACGATCAGAACTGCTAGCCCAGCGCGTCCCGGTAGCCCCGGAGGCTACATCTCCGGCGGCAGGAGCAACATCTTTTTCACTGGCGGAATTCGTTAAGTCTCCGGCTTTTATAGCTGCGGAGAAACGCGCTCTCTTGAACAGTAAGATCCAGTTTACAGATTGTTGTTTAACTCGCCGTAACCGTCGTCGGCTGCGGCTTATGATTTTGAATTTTCCGGACATTTGGGACGCTGCCGGTGGGTTCGGAAAAACTGATATTGACTATCATTACATCGAAATTGAGCCCGGCAAGCGTCCCATAAAAGCCAGGGCGTACAAAGTAAACCCGGCGCAGAAACAAATTATTGATGAAAAACTTTCGGCTTGGCTAGAACAAGGACTCATACAGCCCTCCCGGAGCCCATGGGCCTCCCCCATAATTTTAGTGGCTAAAAAGGATGGGGATTGGAGGTTGTGTGTTGATTATCGGAAATTGAATTCGGTAACTAAAAAAGACTGTTACCCGATTCCGTACATTCATGGTCTTTTTGAGTCTATTTTGGGGCATTCAATATTTTCGAAGCTTGATTTGGCCTCGGGTTTTCATCAGATCCCGATCTATCCTCCGGACCGGGAAAAAACGGCTTTTATTACCCACTCCGGGCTGTATGAGTTCAAGGTCATGCCTTTTGGCCTTTGTAATGCGCCGTCCACTTTTCAACGTATTATTGATCGTATCATGGAAGGGTTTACGGTGTACATTGATGATATTTTAGTTACTAGCTCTACTGAATTGGAACATCTAGACAAACTTTTGGAAATTTTTCTTCGCTGTTCCAGAGAGCGCGTTATCCTGAAGCTGTCCAAATGCGAATTCGCTAAAGTTTCAATGCCATTTTTGGGGCACGTACTGTCCGCATCTGGGATTTCTACAGACCCGGAAAAAATACGGGTGGTCAAGGAATTTCCTGTCCCCCAGAATGTGAAAGATATTCAAAGTTTTCTGGGTTTAGCGGGCTATTACCGGCGCTTTGTGCCAAATTTTTCTAAAATAGCCCACCCTTTGAATGCGTTATTGAAAAAGGATGCTGAATTCGTGTGGAGCAGTGCGTGTCAGGCGGCATTTGAAACTCTGAAAGAGAAACTTATTTCTGCTCCGGTTCTGATTTATCCGGATTTTTCTAAACGCTTTACTCTGGCGACTGATGCCAGTTTCCAGGGTATAGCAGCGGTTTTGCAGCAAACCGACGAGCAGGGTAAATTTCATCCGGTCGCCTACGCCGCCCGGGCGCTGAATGTTTCGGAGAAGAATTACCATGTCACCGAGCTCGAGGCTTTGGCTATTTTCTTTGGTATTTCGTATTTTCAACATTATTTGATTCTCTATGAATTCGACGTCATCACGGACCATAAAGCTCTAGAGTACATGCTTGGTGACCAGGTAGTGCCAAAAACGGCGCTTGGTCGCGTAGCTCGGTGGCGGTCGTTTTTACGGTCGTTTCGCTTTCGTGTCATTCAGCGCCCGGGAGTGACGAACGGGGCCCCGGACGCTCTTTCCAGAAATCCCCCGCTGGTGGCTGGTTCGTTCGCGGACCACCCAAAGATACCTGAATTTCTTTTCTCACTTACTGATGTCAATATCGAACAAGAATACGAAGGTCCGGAGGACCCTCTGTCAACTCCGGCGGGGGTGGAAATCTGGAAAGACGCCCTGGCCGCGGACCCGTTCACGGCTAACATGATGAACTTTGTGCAAAACAAAGTTCTGCCGCAAAATCCGGTGGAAGCTTATAATATCCGAAAAACTTCCTCTGATTATTCAATCAAGGATGGGATATTATACCGGAGCTTGAAATTGCGACGCCGGGACGCGCTGGAATTGATCGTTGTTCCAAAGGCCTGTTATCAATACGTATTCCATGAATGTCATAATACCTTGTTTGCTGGCTGTCACAATGGTAGGGAACGTACCCGGGGGATGATTGCCTGCAAATATTTTTGGGAAACTCTCACGCAGGATGTGAATAAAATGGTGGATACTTGCCAGGTCTGTGCAGCGTGCAATCCAGGGCCGCGAAAACCACAGGCCTGGATGCGTTTTTTCACTCCGGTAGAGGCCCCGTTTGAGCGTCTAGCAATGGACGTAATGTATGCCCCTACCTCAAATTCTGGGAATTCGAAAGTTTTAGTTGTAGTTGACTTTTTCTCACGCTGGGGGTGGGCGTTTCCCATGCCTAACGAGCAAACGGTTACGATTGCGAAAATTTTTGCTGAAAACATTCTAGCAGTGCATGGGGCTCCGAGGGAACTTCTCACTGACCGGGGTACCCCGTTCTGTTCGGCTTTAATGGAAGATTTGTGTAAAGTTATGGGTACTAAGAAAGTACGTACAACGGCCTATCACCCCCAAACCAACGGGGCTTGTGAGCGTTTAAATGGGACTCTAAAAGGTCTTTTGCGTAAAGCTCTTTTAGCTTTTGAAAAGCAGTGGGACGAACTGATCCCGTGGATTCTTTTTGTTTATCGTTCCACTCCCCATGCCTCTACCGGGGAATCCCCATATTACATCCTGTTTGGGAGGGACCCTCGGCTGTACTCGCAAAATTTTCTGTCCCGCCCGGACCCCCACGCCCAAAATTTTACTCCGTCTTACATGGATGACTTACAGGAAAAGTTACGTTATTCACGTCAGCTTCCTAAAGAACATATGAAAGAAGTTTTAGAAAAACGAAAGGTGTCTTACGATGCGAAAGCGAATGTCATCGAGTACAAGGAGGGCGTGTTGGTCTGGAAGGATGTCTCGCACCCCCCCCCCCCCCGCCCCCCCCCCCCCCCTCTTTTTCTTGGCCCCCCCCCCCCCCCCCTCCCCCCCACGCCCCCCCCCCCATTTCACCAAACCCCTCTTTCCCCCCCCCCTTTCCCCTCCTCCCTCCACCCCCCCCACCTTCCCCCAAACCCCCCACCCCTTCCTAATTTTCACTTTCCGGGAAGTTAAGTCACGGGAAGTGCAGAAGGTTTCTCAGAAAGTTGGACAATTTGTCTCGAAAGTTGACAATTTTTCTCGAAATATGTCTCGAAAGATGGCATTTGTCTCGAAAATTTGTCTTGAAAGTTTGACAAAATGTCTCGAAAGGCAAAATGCTGTATAGCTGCTACGAAACTTTCAGAAATTGGGAAATACCGCCCTGATCGGAAATCTTGAATTTTTGAACCAGGATTGCGCGGAGGGGTGTTAGAACGCTAAAAAACGTATTTCGGAAAGTTTCGCCAAATTTCATCCTGATTTGCGCCGCCAACCAACAATTTGTGCCCAAAAGGAATCACCACCTTAAACATAGGAAAACGAAAAAGTTAGGAAAATTTCGCGGTAACCAAAAGTTAACACGCTGTGTAAGAGCAAATGAGCTATGTATAACTTGCCAAAATGTAAATCTGAATTAGGTAGCGTGTAAATATCCATATGAGGTGTTTTTGCGTTAATTAGCGATTTTGTAGAAATTTTCAAAGTTAAATGAAGTCGGTTTTTGCACAATTCTGACTTGCAATAATGCCACCGAAGATATGTTTTGTCATGCCCTGAAGTAACCATTCACTGCACAAATTTCGCGCATAAATATTAACACAGTGCACAAATAGAGGTTCAATTTGCATACGCACAATCCCTGCTGCTGCTGCTGCTGCTTGAAAGCAGATGACACTTTTGGTTACCGAGTTGGCGTTTTGCCTCGAAATACGTCATTTTCTGAAATTTTTGAATACAATGGTCCATAAGTAAGGGAAAAGGCGAAATATTCCAACCAAATTTCATGTGCCAATTTGCATATATGAAAGGAAGATGTTTGCTAAGTTTCACAGCAATTGCTGGTGTTGAACTGTGTATGCATGCCTCAGTTCGATGACGGAGGCCTATAGTCTAAAAATGGCAAATTTTCAAATTTTTCCAAGTATAGCCAAATTTTATATCAAATTGAAGCCCTTCATGTCCTGAACATTTTATCTTCTTGCACCAAGTCTCTACAAAGTAGTATGTGACAGTTAGAGCGGGTTAAAGTTTGAAGTAAATAACAGTCGGATGAGCTTGATCAAATAATTCATGCACCGTTACTTGCTAGCTACTTGGCGTACCATTTTCATTTGTACAGCAATAAATAGCCCCAGATAGATGCTTGGCGTATTTGATGTATTGGCTAGGCCGTAGTTCTTTGTCGCCCTATGCGTACACGACTTCGAGACCCTCAGAGAGGTATAGTGACGTAAATACGAAATTGTAGGGATTTTAACTGCAATATCTCGTAAATGGATTGACCCTGGACTCTAAACATCTGTCTTGTTTTCGGACACATATGGGGTATATTGTACCCGAAAATAAGCGAAATCGGTCACTATAAAATTTGGTACCCGGCGACCCCCCCCCATTAAGGGGGCGTCAAAATGGGGGTGCTCCAAATTTCTTGGATCGATTTCATTTTTCGCATGAATATGCACAATGTGCGTTGTTCAAAATAAATTGCAGTTGGTTCTTAGCGGAGTCTCAGTAGCTCGCCAGACAACTGAGCACTGGTCGTCCGACCTCCTATTTTTCGTGACATCCACAAATTTCTTCTTGTTGTTTGGTTCAATGAAACATCTAAGATTTGGCACAATGAATGCAAACATTATTACGTAACATATAACGTGGCTAAACTAAGTCAAGTTAATTAATTGAGCAAACGGGCCCGGGTCCGGTCCGTTTCTGAAAACTTGGACCCGACACAACTCGGTACTACCTCATACAACCGTCTCCCCAATTTAATCAAGACTAGGCATCAAATTAATACTACGCAAATTGAAGATGAAATTCTTTCAAATTCAAATTTTTCAAACATAGCCAAGTCGATAACTAACTATTAAAAATACTGTCTAATACAAGTACGGGTGCAAAAATCAGTTAAGGGGCCCCCAAACGGGTTGGCACGACATCGTCGGAGGGCGAGTCTTTGGTCAAAGTTAGCCAACATATCAGGGTAAAAGAGTTCAAAGTGGGCAATAATATATCTCATATACACAGTTTATGGCAGCCGCCAAAGTGCAAGTTTTGGTGTGAAAAATGGGTTTTTAAAAAATTATTTCATCTATGGTTGTTTAATGGTTTGACCAAACCAGGAACTTTTTTACCACGAATTAGTTGGTGTATTAATTGGACCGATATATCAGGTCTTTCTCGGCAAAATTTGTGTATCGTATATTGCACATAGCGTTCAGCGCACACCGAAGTTTGTATGCGTCCACTGGACGCTACACTGCATGGAATTCTTTCTAACTGTAAACTATTTTGCGCAAATCCTAGTACTACATATGTGGCAGAATTACTAGCTAGCTGTTCCAACATAGAACTTTTAGTGAAATTCGTACCCCCCCCCCCATCCAGTGTTTCCTTGCAATATGCGCTATGGACGACTGTGTAGTTGTGTTGAAATAATATTATCGTTAAAATTGGAATTCGGTAATGTTCAGCTTGCTCGTAATGTTACGGGCCCATTGATGAAATTTTTAAAACCACAGATTTGATTGAACCTGAATGTTAACTTAGCAACCGCTTGTTTGAGAATCAAGACAATTTCAAAGTCTTTTGCCATATTATAAAGCTAAATTTTCTTACGTTATGTCACATTTTTGCTTCGCGACCTTTAAGCATTTGAAGGTAAACTTCTTAGGGCCAGTAAGACAACTAAAAGTCTGATATGACTGGCCTTTAGATAGATTTACAGAGGTTATTTATAGAGAGAAGGATAGAGTCTTCAGATGTATACAAGAAGCAAACACAGCTGCTGTAGCTGTACCTAAATTCATATTCTTCCTGCAATTGCACTCAACAAGACTGACCCTCCTAATTTGTTGCTTCACTTGCTAATGCATTCATTCATATCTATTAGCAGGTTAGATGGACTTTTGACCTATGCAGCAAGGCTGTTGCTAGTATTCAATGACAGACTGGTGGACTGGAAACTGCATTCAATAATGCCTGGATTCTAGACTGAAGTTTGTGACTAGCTCGCAACAGCTGTGTTTGACCTCATCTTATTATTCTCTGCTATAGCTTCCCGTCTGTACCTCTGGACTTTGGCCAAAGATATTAGTTTAGAAACTCTGTTGCATTTTACACAAGAAGTAGTCTGGGGCTCTATGTGAAGGGGTCTTCTCAAGTTAATGAAAGAAAGGGGCGTAACGTTTATAAAATGCGCTTAAGCAATTAAGTAATTGTTCGCAGCTGGCACATTCTCATTAGCAAACAATCAGCTAATATTACTTATCCAAGAAATTTGAAGAGTGGAACATTTTATGTTCAGGTGCGCAAACGTTAAAGTTAAACTTAATTTCAAATTATGAGAGGAAGGGTAAGGAATATGAAATATGAAAATTTTTGGGTCTTTTCCAAAAACGCACAATATAACGGATTCAGTTGAAATCTGGTTGGAATAGGTTTTCGGACCTGCTGATTCAAAAATGCAATAATTTTAAATTTAAAAATTTTTTAAAATTTTAAAATTTTAGTTAGTAAGTGGGACCAAGAAAATTGTTTGTCCGTGATTTTGCTGAAAACTTGCACGCGGGGGTTTTCCGTGGCGCTGAGCATGAATCTGAAATCAGTTTTTCGATTCAGCTTTTTGTTAGCTTAATATAAGATAAAGTTGTAAGCTTAAGATTTAAAATCGAGAACCATAAATTTGGAAAATCGAATAACCAAAAATGTTTGAACTCAGCGTGGCCGAAAACAAAAACATGTCAAATTTAACCTAATTTGGTGTACTTTTGAGTAATTTTCTTAGGGAGTCTGGGGGTTATCTTAGCAGTACGCAAAACAGTTCTTAAAAAAGGGATTGCAAAGATTCGAGACATTTCGAGACAAACTACGAACATTCGAGTCTTTTAGCCAACTTTCTCGAAATCGTTCTGCACTTCCGCGTAGTTAAATGTGACTACAAGCTTGAAAATGGACTGCAGACTGAAAACTGCAATGCGTATTCCTAACTCCAAGTATCCTTTTCGAAAAGAAACTAAAACATGCACCACTATCGAAAACACCCCTAAAGCTCCAAGACCGTATTACGTTATTCGCAACATATTCAAGAAAACCATAGTTAATTTGAGTCAGAAAGTGCACAAACCAGTGGAAAGGTAAGGTAATAATACGATAACAACAATAGGCACTTTAAGCCAAAACTTGGAAGTTGTTGAAAACTTTTGCAAAACCTGGCACCTTTGGCGCCCAAACTGGGGGGGGGACCGAAAAATTGAGGTTTGCAAAAATGCCCCCAGTTAAACCTATGGTCCCTCTGTGTTAATTGGGCTAAGCCTTGTTACGCAATTTTGAAATATTTCAAATTTCGCTACCATTTTAAAAGTTTTCGATATTTTACCACGAATAGTAGGAGCTTTCGAGACATTTCTCAACTTTCGAGACGTTTTACTGTCTTTAAAAAATCTTTCGACCATTTGTCAACTCTCGACACATTTCTATAAACTTTCGAGACTTTCCATATTTCGAGATTTTCTAAAACAATGTCTCGAAATATAATTTGTAAAAGTCTCGAAATATTTGGGAAAAGTCTCGATAGTTTGTCTCGAAATATTGAAAAAGTTCTCGAAATAATTCGAGACAAAAACACAAGTTTCTGAGAAAAATTCTGCACTTCCCGTGACTTATAACGTGAAATACCCATAACATACGGCCTACAACTCTCTACAATACATAGGATACTATGTACGTACAGCGATTTTGTACAGAGGACCAGATTGTCATGAGCAGATGATGTGATGTGTATCTCTAAATATTTCTGAACCTACACCAGTACCTGTTAGTACCTAACAATTTGTACTGTTTTGAAATTTTGCATTTTTATTTTTACAATCTGTCTGAGGTTGTGGGTTCGCCGATTCCCCTCCATAAAGCTTTTGGCTACCCCTACTGCCAAATCGGCCTTTCAGTTTCGGTTACCTCCCCCCTAGTGTTTGAGGCCGGCCGTGGTTTCACCGGCCGGCGTTGCATAGTCGCCGGCCGGACCGTCGCCCTCCCGCCCCCCACAAAAGTAAACCCAGGGGGAGCTCCCCACAACTTTTTGAGGACTCTCTGGAGACCCCCAGCCCCACCCTCCAAGACATGTGAAAAATCTGGGTGGCGGGGGGTTCGGCTAGCAAATTCTGAAATCTGGGGGGGGGGGTTGCCAAAATTCCTCGTTTTTGTGGGGGTCCCCCCACCCAACCCCCCCCCCCTAACACACCTAAGCCCAAGACGATTAGGTGAGTTAGAGAGGAGGGGAGGGACGGGGGCCCCCACCAAAACGACAAATTTTTGCGACCCCCCCCCACATTTTCAGGTTTTGCTGCCTCCCCCTTTGATTTTTGGCCATAAAGTGGCCAAAAATAGGCAAAAAAATTGAAAATTTAGGGTGTTTTGGCAATTTTGGCGGACCTCCACCCTCCGTCAGAACCGCCTACCCCCCCCCCCCCCCGATTTTTTTGCCCAGCCACAGCTATGCCGCTACCCTCCCCCAAATTCTTTTCTATGCCAAAGATCTTTTGTAACCCAGAATAGGGTCAATATTGAGTAAAGTTCATAAATCGGTTGAAAACTTTCCACGTCCCCACCCTACTGTCTATAGCCTAGCTAACTGAGCTGGCTAGCTATCAGTTCTTACTTAAAATTCGTTAATTTCCAGTTGTCCGGACAAAATGTATAAGTGTCATTATCAAGCCAAATTTAGTCCGGACAATTATAAGAAAGAAGGGACATGTTGCCTTAGTCCGGACAATTTATAATTTCTATGGATAATTTCTTTAGTCCGGACAATTTGTCTCGGAAATTCTCGGAAAATCGTAGACAAGTGTCTCGGACTGTATGACGACAAGTGTCCGGACTAATTTATCTGGACAGTTGTCTTGGAAATATGTCCGGATAGGTTAAAGCTTTGTCTCTGACATGTCTCGGACAAAAACAAATTAGTCTCTGACATGTCTGAGACTAAATTGTTTTGTCCGGACTAAAATGTGTGGGATATGTCCGGACAAAAATTAGTCTCGGACATGTCGAGACAAGCAAAATTTTTTGTCTCGGACATGTCAAGACTAATTGCTGTTAGTCCTGACTAAGGCTACATTCCTCGCGGAGTTAAACGTGACGGACCCATTATTGTGAACATCGCACGACCAATTTCTGTACGACCAAGCCCCAAAAGTAAACGCCATCCCAACAAATTTCAGCTGACGGGCGACCCCTGGTTTACGCCCAGCACTCATGCACCCGTCCACTGAAATCACCCAACCAGACATTCAAGCAGCAACTAGAATCTAAAATAGGCCTCAGAAAAAGTGCAAAAACTAACAGAAGGTGAAAACATGATAAGTGTGATAGAAGAAATAGAAAAAGAAGGAAAAGAAAACTACACACACAGAAGAGGGTGACCTACCTACAATTAGCCTACGTAAAGGGAGAAAAAGAAAAAGTACTACACATACACAGGTTAGGAACATACACACCGACACGCACCCAGTATATGCACTGAAGCATATACTATATATATATATAGGGAGATATGATAGGGCCCCCTTAACAATTTACAACGAAAGACAATCCCTTAGAGTAAAAAGAAAACCCCCATAGGTAAATTTTAAAATAAAAGTGAGAGAATCCCCCTGTTAGGGTAGATAAGAGAGAGAAAAGAAGACCTATGGCTAGATTTTACAGCCATAAGTTAAGGAGTTAAAGAGAAAATAAGAAGAAGAAAAACCCCACTTTACACCGAAAACAATAAATCATAAGGGAGGCCCTGAAGAAAAATTTAAGCCCCACCCTACTTAAGGGATTATGCAACACAAATAATGCAAGCACCAATTGTTAGAAATAAAACCCTAGGTAATACAAAAATAGGAATTCCTTAAAAGAAAATTAACACACATTACTATACAATCACAAGGATCCCTGTGTTACGCAGGGCCTATTACAGAAACTAATGCTGCATCGTACGTACACTGTAGGTTACCTACAATGTAACCACTGGCAATTTCACTGGGGCGTCCAGAAAAGGTTATAACCGATTGATGTTAACCACCACCGGGTCACTTAACCCGTTGGTACGAGTAATACGATAATTCGTTACAGAAATCTTGTCCAACACTCGATAAGGTCCTTCGTATTTAGGCCGTAACTTCTTACTCAAACCTGTAGGTACATTCTTATTCTCAATATTAGGCATAACCAGGGTACCTGGCTTATACTCGACAGGTGAAGCTTTCAGGTCGTACCTTTCCTTGTTAACCAATGCTGCCTCTTGCAAGGCTTCATGCGCCAACTGCCAAGCTTCATTCATCCGAGCCAGTAGCTGGCTACGTGCGTCACTATAATTCTGGGTGGTACCTTCCTCACCAGGAAGCTGAAAGAAGTTATCCAGTGGATAGCGGTAGTCTCTACCTGTCATCAAGAAGTGAGGTGTCTCCTTCGTGGCACTGTGAATCGTTGCTCTGTAAATGGACAGTCCCCATGGTAGATAGTCGTCCCAATCGGACTGGAAACAATTCACGTACTTGGCTACCAGGCTACGTATTGTCCGGTTGAAGCGTTCTACCACACCGTTCGTTTGAGGGTGGTATGCGGTAGTTCTGAGTCGCTCAGAGCCGCTAGCATCCACCAATGCTCTTAGGAAGACGGACATAAAGTTCGGTCCCTGATCTGTCAAGACCCGGGCAGGGACGCCCCACCGGGCTACGAAGCCATTAAAGTACCAGTACGCAGTGGTTTCCGCCCGCTCATTGGGCATAGCAAAAGCCTCCGCATAGCGCGTGAGATAGTCGACTATACACAATACACATGTGTTACCTCTGTTGGTCTCCTTTTGTGTGAAGTGCATCACATCCATGGCCACGACATCTAATGGTCGGCGTACCACCACCGTATTCTGCATTGTAGCCTGATGTCTACGTGGCCCTTGATTAAATTTTGCACAGGGCTTACACTGAGCAATAAAGTCCTCTAGATCCTGAGACATGCGAGGCCACCAATACCTTGTCTCTAGACTGGCCATTGCATTTTGGTGGGCCCGATGACCACCCGTCGTGAAATCAGAGTGAACCTCCTGCAAGAGCTGCTCTCGCTGGACCTTAGGCACTACCACAGTAGGAAAGGGTAACCCTCTACGCTCGGCGTGTTTATTCAGGTGCCAACGATATAACACCCCGTCTCTAATAAAAAATGTAGACCGTAATTTCTTTACCTCTTGTGCTTCTTGTCGATTAGTTGGCAACCTCTTCTGTTCCAGGAAATCCAATAAAACCGCGAATTCCTCTTCGTCGCGAAGCTCTCGTTTCCAAGTAAGCAGGGTAGGTGGCGCAGGCGTATACTTCTGGTATGTACATAGCCGCTGTTGCTTCATGCTCGCTATCTTCAGGTTCATCGATTGGATCCAGTCTTGGCAAACAATCAGGACCCACATTCTCACGCCCCGGCCGATATTCCACCGTAAAATCAAATTCTAGCATACTGAGAGCAAACTTAGCGAGCTTACCTTGGCCTAAAGCCTTGATATTATTCAGCAAATCCCTGACTGCTTGATGGTCAGTTCGGAGGATAAACTGTTTACATGACAAGTAATGCCTGAATTTCTGAAACCCACATAAGGCTGCAAACGCTTCCATCTCCGTCGCGGAATAACCCTTCTCACCCTGGGTCAGGGTTCTACTGGCATAGGCGACTGGACGCTCACGTAGCACTCGGGGTCCATTCGGTTTATCGGCGCTACGTGGCACTGAAAATTGTTGCTCCAAAATAGCACCAAAACCCTGCTTACTAGCATCGGATGACACATAAAAAGTTTTATCAAAATCGGGAAACGCTAACACTGGGGCTTGAGTCAAATGCCGTTTCAGCTCCTCAAAAGCGTGCTGACAAGCTTCAGACCAAACAAATGGCACACCTTTCTTCAATAAGTCCGTTAGAGGGGCGGCCACTTTAGCATAATTAAGTACAAACCGTCGGTAATAGCCGCACATTCCTAGAAAAGATCGAATACCCTTCACGTCCTTCGGTGGCTTAAGCTGAGACACAGCCTTAACCTTGTCCGGGTCCACACTAATGCCATTCCGGCCCACGTAGTGGCCCAAGAAGGGAACTGATTCACGAGCAAAACAACATTTCTTGAGTTTGATACGTAATCCATTATCCCGCAGACGAGTCAGGGTTGACCTGATCATCGCTAAATGCGCATCTTGGTCTGCAGATGGAATCAAGACATCGTCAATATACACAGGCAAATCCGTCAAAACCTTCTCCATTAGGCGTTGGAATGTTGCGGGTGCGTTGCACAACCCGAACGGCATGACATTCATGTGAAAGAGACCCATATGGGACACAAAGGCCGTTTTCTCCCTGTGCTCTGGGTAGACCTCAACCTGCCAATACCCAGCCGCTAGATCAATAGTCGAGAATATCACTGCCCCTTGGAGTTGATCCAAAATTTCGTCAATTTTGGGCAGCGGGTAATTATCCTTCTTTGTGATTTTGTTTAGCCGAAGATAATCATGACTAAACGTGTGGTCCCGTCCTTCTTGCCGACCAAGATGCACGGAGAAGACCAAGGACTAGTAGAAGGGGAACAGACCCCTTCATCCAGCATTGCTCGTATATGCTTCTCAATTTCCGCTTTATCTTTGGGATTATACCGATAAGATCTACCCTTGACTGGTCCTTCCTTACCAGTATCAATCACATGTTGGTCCACTTTGGTCCGTCCCGGGTTGCCCGGTCTGGCAACCACGTCATAAAATTCGACCAATATGTCCCTTAATTTCGCTTTACCCTCGTCATCAAGAAACATAGAATCAAAATCCACGTTCTCGTCAATGAATTGTTGACGTTCCTCTAGTGATGGCATAGGCTGTGAAGTCATTTCGTCCGCGGAATAGTGCATATCATTAAAGGCTTGAAGGCCTTTTTCAGTCAAAGCCGGAGGTTCCTCGTAACCCCAGTTCTGGTCAGTCTCGGCGACGCACACTGTGGGGTCGACCCACCTTGGAACTGGTATCGCATTACCCACACTATTAACCATAGGCACCGTGTCACCTGGGTGATACGGCTCCAATTGCTCGACCTCCTCGAGGGCGTGACGCAGCTCTTTCTCGTTTAGGCGGGTGGCTGGATGGGTCGCCCAACTAGCCAGATGAGGGTGCACTTGCGCGAAGTTAACACCTAACTCGGCAGCATACCGAAATCCTTGTCGTTCTGTGACCGTAGTGACCGGTTCTGCTTGGCCAAGGGGTAGCCCCTTTGGTAATTGGGCCGTTCTGTCCAATGGATTATAAACCTTGATATAATTTACCTGAGAAGATACTTCCAAGACTCCAGGCACTGGGTAAACTTCATAGTCCTCCAGGACCTCTTCTGATGGTTCGAATACGACTGCCTGATTAATAGCTGGTTTTACTGCCCCACCAAGCCAACAACGAACCGGGACCATAACTTCTGATCTGGGAGGGAGTTTACACGTTTCCCGCATACAATAATATACCGTACATGACACGGCTATACTGAAACGGTTAGCTAAGGCCTGCATCGCCTGGGGTCAGCAAAAGTACCTTCTTCTTGTCGCATAAAAGAAGGTGTTGGTGAGGAAAAATCACCCAGTTATGATCTGCCTGGAAATCGTAACCAATGATAAAGTGTTGTTGTAAACTATTCGTAACATTAAAAGTATATTCATATCGAACACCATGCAATTTGAAAGCAATCTTGGTGGTACCCAATATAGCTAGGCTCCGGTCGTCGGCAGCCGTAGCCACCTCCGTAGCTTTCGTTTCATCCAGATGTAAGCGTTTGTTGCTGTTGAGTTGATCAAAGAAATGTTTGGACATCAAACAGATATTAGCCCCTGTATCCAGCAGGGCTAGTGTCTTAATGCCTCTGACCTCCACAATCACATACGTGCTTTTCTTCAAGGCGATATGAGTACACTGTGAGACAAAAAATGGTGCCGTCCCGTTCAGTACAGATAGGACCGCTCTGTTCAGGTGCTTAGTCTGCGCTGTGGGTTGCCCACTATCTTCCTTGTTGTCGCTAGCTTCTACGTCTAGGTTGAACTCGACTCGTTGAGTTGGGCTAAGAGCGGCACGAAGCTGCTGTTCCAAGTACCATATTCCGTATTTATCCCCAAGATCAGTAGAAGTCGCTTCTTGCTGATTTACGGTAGACGTACCATGTTCTCCTAAGTTGCTGGGCGTAACGGCCGTTCCTGAGGCTGTTACTACCTCTTCCTGTTGTAGTACTGAAGCGTCGTCCATATTAGCGGAAGTAGCTTCCTGCGCTGCAGGTGCCGGTTCCTCGTCTACAGGTGTGCTATCCAGCACAATGATCTCGTTCGGGTCGTTTAGGCGAATGCCTCGTATACCCTTGCGGGGTTGCGGCGGGTCCTCCGACCAGATAGGCTGGTCTGGTTCACGGAGGGTTCCCTTCTGTTGAAGTTCTAGAGGTCCGTTCGTAATCGTCTAAGGACCTAATTCCTAGCCAACAGTTGTTCGAAGCTCTGGGTAGACTGTTGGACCTGGTCAGTCACGGGACATTACGTTAACAGCCAACTGCTGAATCTGTTAGCCAATAGACTGGGCAACCACCTGAGCGGCCTCGTCTCTTTGACGGACAGCCCGGTTGACAGTTGCCCAACCCTGTCGAATTATGGCGTACTCCCGGAGTTTCCAATAGGGCGAATCTGTTACGGGTAGGTACACCGGATTGTGCCGGTGTTTTCAGGTGTTTCATCCCTTTTTTCTACCTGTTCCCACTCACCCTGAGTGTCCTGCGCAATTTCAAAGGTGGTACTGGAGTAGCTCCAGACCTATGAACTTCAACTGGGGCTAACGTGGGAAGGGCCCGAGAGTACCAGAGTCATCGGAATTACGTCCGTTTCTGTTAGCTCTCTCCGACTAGGGTTATTCGCTGCTGACCAAGGTT
>JASAND010000146.1:0-41213 GCA_030248195.1 Trissonchulus latispiculum | reverse complement strand
GTTCAGTTACGTGTGTGTGTGTGTGTGTGTGTGTACTCGGGCCGGGAAAGTCAGGACAATACGACCATTAAATAGGAGAAACCGGAAAAAATAAAAAAACATCACTTTGCTGCATAACCGGTCCGGGGTGCAACTTTTTAACGGTAAGTGATAAGGGGCTGAAACTTCCCAGACATACTAAAACTCGATGTGCTTCTACAATTTGCGCATGAAATCTGCGCAGGATCTGCGCAGGATTTTGCGCAGCTTCTGCGCAGCTTATTTTACGGTGTCTCCAGGGAATTTTCACACATATTATAGGGGTCGCTGCCGCGACCCCTATGATAATTACAAGTAGGAAAAATGCTCCTTGCAGTCGCATGTAAAATGCAATATGAGCTATGAGGGTCAACATTTAAATGTGTCAAGGACAAGATTTAAAACGTCTAATATGAGCCAGCATCTAAATCGGTAAAGGACAAGATGTAACTGGCTAATATGAGCCGCTACGTTTCTCTTGGGCTCATATTGACGCTCGCTGCCGTGGTTTCAACGGCTTAACATCACGACATCATACCATTTTGCCTACAGACTTTTTACTTTTATTCCCAAGTCTTTGAACAAATCCTCACCGTTTTGCGTAATATCAATAGCTTCATGTAATGTTTGGTTACAGATGTCCTGCCTGAATCTAATTTTGCCAGCTCAAACACCGAATTTAAGGTACATATCTGAACACTTTATACAGCTAAAGTTCTCCCCTTAAAGTTGAATTAGGTGGTATATATTTGGCATATACCAGTTTTGAAACACTGAAATACTAGAAACAAATGTATAAAACTCCTGTAAAGTATAGTCTTCGCTATCGGCTCACTGTACATAGCATTTATACAACAAAATACACAACTGATCTGTAAAAATTTGATGTGTGCTTATCCACGGTGTCGTACGATTGACTTTACTTATTGTATCAAGAGCACACGTATGTCAGGACAATTATGCATACGTACGTATATGCGAATTTGAAAAGTGCAAAAAAGTAAACTCAACTTAGTATCCTCGCGTCAATATGAGCCCAAGAGAAACGTAGCGGCTCATATTAGGCAGTTACATCTTGTCCTTTACCGATTTAGATGCTGGCTCATATTAGACGTTTTAAATCTTGTCCTTGACACATTTAAATGTTGACCCTCATAGCTCATATTGCATTTTACATACGACTGCAAGGAGCATTTTCCTACTTGTCCTTCTTCCAATTTTTGGGAGCGCCGCCTTACTAAGGCTCCGAAACTCCGAAAAACGCTGTTTTAGGTGGTATGACCAATTCGCAGTGAATTCCTCTTGTCCAATAACCTTTGTATGCCAAATATCAGCCTTCCAGATATCTCCAGTAGCTTGAACCAGGAACTGGTTCAACTTTGAACCAGTTGAACCAGATCTGGCCAGCCATGAGTCGGATCCCCAAAATACCACCACCAGTGGATTCCCCATGCCCAATAACCTTTGTATGCCAAATATCAGCCTTCCAGCTATCTCCAGTAGCTTGAACCAGGAACTGGTTCAACCTTGAACCAGTTGAACCAGATCTGGCAAGCCATGGGTCGGATCCCCAAAATAACAACACCAGCGGATTCCCCATGCCCAATAACCTTTGTATGCCAAATATCAGCCTTCCAGCTATATCCAGTAGCTTGAACCAGGAACTGGTTCAACTTTGAACCAGATCTGGCCACCCTTGGGTCGGATCCCCAAAATAACACCACCAGCAGATTCCCCATGCCCAATAACCTTTGTATGCCTAATACCAGCCTTCCAGCTATCTCCAGCAGCTTGAACCAGGAACTGGTTCAACTTTGAACCAGATGAACCAGATCTTTCCAGCCATGCGTCGTATCCCCAAAATAACACCACCAGTGGATTCCCCATGTCCAATGACCTTTGTATGCCAAATATCAGCCTTCCAGCTATCTCCAGTAGCTTGAACCAGGAACTGGTTCAACCTTGAACCAGTTGAACCAGACCTGGCAAGCCATGGGTCGGATCCCCAAAATAACAACACCAGCGGATTCCCCATGCCCAATAACCTTTGTATGCCAAATATCAGCCTTCCAGCTATATCCAGTAGCTTGAACCAGGAACTGGTTCAACTTTGAACCAGATCTGGCCAACCTTGGGTCGGATCCCCAAAATAACACCACCAGTGAATTCCCCATGCCCAACAACCTTTGTATGCCAAATATCAGCCTTCCAGCTATCTCCAGTAGCTTGAACCAGGACCTGGTTCAACTTTGAACCAGTTGAACCAGATCTGGCCAGCGATGGGTCGGATCCCCAAAATAACACCACCAGAGTGAATTCCCCATGCCCAACAACCTTTGTATGCCAAATATCAGCCTTCCAGCTATCTCCAGTAGCTTGAACCAGGACCTGGTTCAACTTTGAACCAGTTGAACCAGATCTGGCCAGCCATGGGTCGGATCCCCAAAATAACACCAGCAGTGAATTCCCCATGCCCAATAACCTTTGTATACCAAATACCAGCCTTCTAGCTATATCCAGTAGCTTGAACCAGGAACTGGTTCAACGTTGAACCAGTTGAACCAGATGAACCAGGCGAGATACGGCGTCGACAGTATGCTCATCGTGTTCAGCGACCCCGATTTACTGTATATGGGTACCATCCCAAGGCCGAAAAACGCTGTTTTATATGGTTTACAGACCATTTTCTTTGTTGACAGCTTGAACTTGGGGCTGGTTCACTGTTGAACCAGCTGAACCAGATGAACCAGGCGAGATACGGCGTCGGTAGTATGCTCATCGTGTTCAGCGACCCCGATTTACTATATATGGGTACCATCCCAAGGCCGAAAAACGCTATTTTAGACGACTTTTTGACAATTTTCTGTGTTACGACCAAAGTCCAAACGTCGATTTTTCTATTTTTGACCATCTGTAAAAATCGACCCAGAGCGAAATTCGGAAATCAAACATAAACTTGATCTGGACCATCGCCTAGATAATCAAAAATTAGTATAGAAAAATTTTTCCTATGGGCCGTTTGAAAAATCGGTGTGCGCAACAGGGTTGGGCGAGACCGAGATTTTACCGAGACCGAGACCGAGAACGAGACCGAGACCAAGGTACCGAGACCGAGACCGAGACCGAGACTGGCCAAGTCTCGGCTTTTGGGCGAGACCGAGACCGAGACCGAGACTAGCAATTTTTAGCT
Organism: Trissonchulus latispiculum; assembly: GCA_030248195.1. Taxonomy (NCBI): domain Eukaryota; kingdom Metazoa; phylum Nematoda; class Enoplea; order Enoplida; family Ironidae; genus Trissonchulus; species Trissonchulus latispiculum. Next base: position 38,005 of record JASAND010000146.1, on the reverse strand, counting down.
TAAAATTAGCTTCAACTATTTTTTTGAGGCTTAGATCTAGTATTAGGTGATTTAACACATAAATATATGATTTTCGCACCTCGTTAGTTAATTTTCATAACCTTGATTTAAAATTTTCGCCAAAATTACATGTTTTCAAAAAATTTCCATTCTTGGTCCGAGACCGAGACTTTTGGGTGAGCGAGACCGAGACCGAGACCGAGACTGGCCAAGTCTCGACTTTTGGGCGAGACCGAGGCCGAGACCGAGACTCCCAACCCTGCGCAAAAATCGCCCTAAAAAAGTGGTCGATACAGAGAAAAAAACCCCACTTTTAAACTTGTATCAAAAAGTCGATTTTTTCAAAGTTCATTTTTCCGGGCAAGTTTGGTATCATTCGAAAGCTCTTGGCCTGGAGATTTCAAAAATGTAAACTTTAGCTCTCAACTCCCTACCGTTAATTAGTTATGGCTAATTAACAGTTTCCCTAATCCGCAAAGTGCCTTTATAGCTCATATTATATATAGGGGCGCTCCACGCACCCTCATGATATATATATATATATATATATATATATATATATATATATATATATATATATATATATATATATATATATTATGGACTCATATTGACTTTATTTTGGACTTGGAAACATGTTGGCAATCAAGTTTTCGAGTTTAAAAGTTTACAACCACCGAGATGCCAGTCTCGGTCTCGCCGGTCTTGGTCCCCTGGAGGGGGGTCGGTGAAAAAATCGGTTTTTCGGTCAAAAACTGAAAAAATTTCTGAAGTTTTTAGCTATTTTTAGCCATTTTAAGCGTCATTAAGCGAATTTAAACAATTATTCTCTAATTTTTCGCAATATTTGAAACAATTTTCAATTTTGGGCTAAAACTTTTCAAAACTTTAGGTAGTGGGTTTGAAAATTTTTGGGAAGGGGGGTGTCGAAAGGCCGATTTGGGCTTAGGGGTAGCCAAAATTTTTTAGGAGGGGGTCGGGGACCGGTCCACCGCGGGGTCCAGGTGTATCTGGGGGGGAACCCCTCCCCCAAATGGACAAGTCCCGACCCCACCCTCGGAATTTTGGAGGCAGACCCCACCCCCAAATGGCCAAATCCCAGATCCTCCCACCCAAAATTGCCAGATCCCACCCTCAAAATTTTCAAAATTTTGGGTCGAAATAAGAAAAAACCGAAAGTTTTTCCAAAAATTATATACATTTTATAGTCAAATCGGTTGTAATATTGCTAATTTTTGGTTGTAAAAAGCACGGGTAGGTTGGATGGCTGGCACCGCGGCTTCACCAGTGGCCCGCCGCGTGGTTAAAGTACACGGCATAGTTACCTTGGAACTTTGGGTCCCGGGGGGATAAATCTAGGGATTTTGGTGGTCGACCCGACCCCCGAAATGTGATGGGGATACCCCAGGGTATTTTTAGGGATTTTTTCCGGGGGGGGGGGGGCTTCCCGGGGAACCCGGGGGGGGGAAGAAATTTTCAGGGAGGGGGAAGATTTTTTGCAAAATGAGCCAAAACATGGTATTTTTTGGCGTTTTTTGCATGGTGAAACACAAAAAGTTCTCAAAATTTAAGGTAAAAATACGTAGCCATTTTTATGAAAAAATCTCCGGCGAATCCGGAAAATATTTGAAAATTTGGCAATTTTTGGAAAAAATGTAGACCTCATTAAGGGGGAAGACCATAATCCCGGGGGGCATTTCGGGGGGAGGCATTTTCGGGAGGGGGGGATGGTCAATTTCGGGGGGCCCCCGCCCATAGTTTCCCTGGAACTTTGGGTCTGGGGGGGGGGGGTAAATCTCGGCCGACCTCCGAAATGTGATGGGGGTACCACCCCAGAATTCGGACCTCAGAAATTTCGAAAAATGGCAAAAAAATGCAAAATTTTCTGTAATTTAGCCCTTTTTTCATCAAAATAAGGCTTGTTCTTAACGTTTTAGGCGTTTTTGCACCGTCTTAAAGCGGTTTTAGGTCAAAATTTTAGAAAAATTTTTCAAAAAATGACCATTTTTCGACCAAATTTAGTTAGCTTTTTGGATCCAAAAATTGTTGGGGGGTTCGGGGGGGGGGAGCCAAAAGTTGGGGGAGGGAGGATAAGTAAAAAAATTTGGGGGGGGGGGTAAATTTGGTCAAAAATTTTACTTATATATATATATATATTTACAAATTTTATTTTTATATACTATATAGTCAGGGGGGGGGGGGAAACATGCCGGAAAAGAGGGGGAAAAAAACACGGTCGCCTGCTCCCCAACCATAGCAGTTGCAGCTGCCTAGTATAGCCCATTAGAAAGAGCAAGTCTAGAAGTATACCCTACAGTACCAGATTGGTTTCTGAGTTCGAATCTGTAAGCACAGTACTTGACCAAAGTTGACCTCCCAAAATGGGCCAAAATGCTAAGGATTTTCGAAAGTTTGCAAGTATATATCTAACCAACTATCCAACTTTGGCTACTATAAATTGGCATGCGGGCATAATTTGACTTGCTCTATCACATGGCAATAGTGGTTTTCCCCTGCGTCAACCCAGTAAAAAAATTTGACCATGTTTTTTTCCCCCACATGGGGTCCACTAGAGCGGGGAAAAAAACATGGTGACCAAATTTTCAAATTTTTGCGTATGCTTCAGGAAGGCGTAACTAATGCTTCTATATGAAAGAGAATGCTTTAAAACCATTAAAAACCTCAAAATATGCCAACTTTGGGCATTTTTGAAGCTTCTAGCTCGAAAATTTGATTTGCAGCATCAACATGCTAGGTTTCATAAGTTTCAATGGTAAAAATGAAAATTTTCAAAAAACTTAAAAAACGGTGGGATATTGCAATTTTTAACACAACTAACTTATTTCTACCGATATTCTGCATATTATGGCCAGTTCCCAGCAGGTTTCATGCCCAAACTGGTTAGATACAGCGGATTTGGCATTTTGACCAAAAAGTCGGTTTTTAAGCTTTCTGTGAGGTTGGAATGGTGCCTAGGTAGTTTTGCACGCTGAAAACAGCTGAAACAACGCTTTTAAAGCACCCTAAATGGTTGGTTGGTAGAAATCCGGGCCATGTTTTTTTTTCCCCGCACCATGTTTTTTTCCCCGATTTGCGGGTAAAAAAAACATGGACAAATCCTGTTATCGCCAAAGCTGAGAGAGGTATAAGAGAAGTTTGAATATACGATTGGATAGGTATTTGCCCACGGTACGTAACGGTATACTCAAACCGATCCAAATCCAAACGAAGAAAAAGTTGGAGGCTTGCTTCCCTATTTGTGTTTTTTCCCCCCCCCCCTGACTATACGTAATTTGTTCCAAATTTGAACATTTCAATATGAGGGCTCAGATTCTATTCCATATGTTCTAGACTCCAGAATGGGCCTATTCTTCTGACGACTCTTCGCACTTCTCCTACTAGTGTAAGAGTTCAGAATATACACCCACAGAAATTTCAGACCCGAAAAAGCGACAAAAAATTTTACACTAAGGTAAGGTTTATGCAGACTGACTACAGAAGATCAGCCTGAACTAAAACGTTTTAATGAAAAGCTTATAATGTAGTAAATTAACAGGAAAAGTGTTGGCAGAGAAAAGATAATTTGCACAGTCAAAAATGTAAAAGACCAAAGCCTGTTCAGCCTTAACTAACTACATACATGTATATACAATGTTTAACGACAGTAATAAAATAAAAGCTTGGTTACTTATTGCAAACACTAATCAGAATCAAATGATGTGCAAACGCTGACGACATATTAATTTTCTTTTTCCATCGACTGAGAAGACATCCAAATCTTTCTTGGCTTTTTCTGACTTTCATACTTCCCAAATTTACTTAGAGGAATAACAAATGACGCCAAATTAAAAATTTAAGACGACAAAATGCTTACAAATTCCAAGAAAGGCTCACTGCACCCACATGTTTTTATTTTCCTGAAATTTAAAATTGACGAATCAGGAAATAGTGACCCGGTTTCATCTCCGAGTAAGCATATATATATATATATATATATATATATATATATATATATATATATATATATATATATATATATATATATGTATATATACATATATATATTGTATGTATAGAAAACGAATAGAAAACTGTCATACGGTCATTGCTGGCCAATCCCAGTAGAATTGATAAAGAATCCAAAACCACGTTACAGCACTTAAAAATGTATGGGCCCAGCGATCCGATCTTGGATTCTCTTCTTCTAGAACAGGCTGTCTATATAACCATCTAAAACAATTGACAAATCAAAATTTTCGGTTAAGTTTTGTACATGCCCTTAAAGGCTATACATATATATACACAAACTTGAAGTTTACGAACTTTGGAAACAATGATTTCTAGACTAATGTAAACGAAGTTACATGCATGCATGCTAAGAAATCAGCCTGACATTTTGCATGCTTACCAAAAGTATATACAGTACAGAGGAGGTGAATTATATACGTTTTCGAACAGAATTTGCACAAAGATTCCGTTTATATACCTATATAAATGTATATACTTATGTAACAAAAAGTTTCGTAACAAAGGCTCTTAGGGATCAGTGGTGCAACTTCTATGATATTGATTATATATTGATCATTGTTTTTCGGAAAAAACTGTTGGTTTTACCCGCGCGTGTCTTTCGGATCCTCCCAAGCATCGATCTCTTGATAGTCCAACTCAGTCAAACCGCGGTGTCGCGTGGCAGATTTCCAGTCTGGTTGAGAAGAGGACGTATGCTTTTGCATTAAAAATGCAGCACGCGAAGAGCGTGCTAGACAACGAGCAACGCTCATGAGATATATGACACAGGTTGAAAATACAATGCTTCAAAGTATATAAACGAACAATATAAACACGGATGCATACCAGGTTTTTTGAAAATCAGGACTGTGTCCACCTTGTGTCCAGCTAAGAAAAATTGTGTCCAGAAACCAAAATTTCGAGCAGCGCAAATATAATATATATATTTACGGGTTTTCTTTTGTTTGAATAAAATTTGTTGTTATGCGAGTACTGTATACATGTTGTCAATAATAAATAGTTGTTTATTGTTCAGAGCAATAGCGTAGCCAGAAAAAATATCGAGCGGGGGAACGCAAACATTTTTCGGAGGGTCTGGGGGGAAGAGCCCCCCAGAAGCTGAGAAATTTTTCTATTTCGCGACTTTCGTGGGATTTTTTACAGAGCAATTTTGAAATTAAAAAATATCTTAAGGTCCCCACACGTCTTCATGCACCTAAATGATGCAGAACCTGGACATGTATTACTACGATGGCACGATAAGGCGAAAGCACGAAAACCAAAACACCGCAGTAACTAATTTCAGATTGAAATTTGTTGCAATTTGAATTTGCAAGGGCACGCCTATTTATATAATTGCCTATGTCTGTATATATATCATAGGGGTCGCGGTAGCGACCCCTATAATATGAGTGAAAATGGTCGAATGACCGTGTAAAACAAGGCTGCGCAGAAGCTGCGCAGATTCCTGCGCAGATCCTGCGCAGATTATGTGCGCAAAAAATTGTACGTGTCGAGTTTAGTATGTGTGCGAAGTTTCATCCCCGTACCACTTTCCGTTAAAAAGTTACGCCAAAAATCGCTTACGACTTACGAGAGTGATGTTTTTTTCCAGTTCTCCGCTTTGACGTCTGGTAAGGGGGTTTTGTAGCTTTAATAACAACAGATAGAAAAATTTTTGCCTATGAAAACCATATATATTCTTGGAGTACGCAACAAAAATAAGCCGATAGGCTAGTTTTTATGCCTCCCAGAGCCGGAAAAATTTTTTGGCGGGGGGCCAAAGTCGGCAAAAACGTTACAATGGCCAAAAAGTATGCTTCAAAGGCGCCGTAGTAAGTCAGACTGGGCTATATATGGGGCAATACTGCCTATATGGCTGAATAGGACACATATCAGGGTCGTTCAATTGCTATATGATTTTCCGGTCCTGAGCGTAATTTTTGGGTACTGGCCTGCCAAAGTTGGTGAATTTTGGGTCCAACTTTGAACTTAGTTTTTTCGCTTATTTTGCGACCTGGAAGCCTCAAATCTTGCATACAAAGGTTTTTGCGGACGGAGAATCGATTCCCGCTATCAGTTTTTCTGCCCGACTGACCCAAGTTGCTGGGCTGGTTCCACTTTGCCGTCTGGAGGGTCATGTCGGCAACCGTTTCCTGGAGGTCCATACTAGGCTCCACTTGGCCTCTCAAAACTTTCTCTATATGGGTTTTCTGGTGCGCCCAGCTCATATCCGGTGTCCGTTTTGCCGACCGACTCATCCATCTTGCTGGGCTGGTTCCACTTTGTCGTCTGGAGGGTCATGTCGGCAACCGTTTCTTGGAGGTCCATACTAGGCTCTACTTGGCCTCTCAAAACTTTATCTATATGGGTTTTCTGGTGCGCCCAGCTCATTTCCGGTGTCCGTTTTTTGCCGACCGACTCATCCATCTTGCTGGGCTGGTTCCACTTTGCCGTCTGGAGGGTCATGTCGGCAACCGTTTCCTGGAGGTCCATACTAGGCTCTACTTGGCCTCTCAAAACTTTCTCTATATGGGTTTTATGGTGCGCCCAGCTCATATCCGGTGTCCGTTTTGCCGACCGACTCATCCATCTTGCTGGGCTGGTTCCACTTTGTCGTCTGGAGGGTCATGTCGGCAACCGTTTCTTGGAGGTCCATACTAGGCTCTACTTGGCCTCTCAAAACTTTCTCTATATGGGTTTTCTGGTGCGCCCAGCTCATTTCCGGTGTCCGTTTTGCCGACCGACTCATCCATCTTGCTGGGCTGGTTCCACTTTGCCGTCTGGAGGGTCATGTCGGCAACCGTTTCCTGGAGGTCCATACTAGGCTCTACTTAGCCTCTCAAAACTTTGTCCATAGGGGTTTTCTGGTGCGCCCAGCTCATTCCCGGTGTCCGTTTTGCCGTCCGACCCACCCATTTTGCTGAGCTGGTTCCACTTTGCCGTTTGAAGGGTCAAACGGGTAGGGGGGTCAAGTGGTCAAAAATAAAATTTTTCAAAAGTGGTCAAATTTGGTATTAAATGAAAGCCCTAAGTGAGTTGAGCAACTTTTGTCATAGAATTGCATGCTCAAAGTGGCTGTAGAGTGCTGTGGTGGGGTGGGGTGGGACTTAGGCGATTTTCGGTCAAAAGCCAAATTTTAAAAAGTGGTCAAATTTGGTACCAAATGAAAGCCCCTAATTGTTGTGAAACAACTTTTGTCATAAAATTGCATTGCTCAAAAGTGCCTGTAGAGTGACTGCAGTGGGGTGGGGTGAGGGACTTAGGCGATTTTCAGTCTAAAAATGAAATTTTTAAAAAACTGGTCTTCAAATTTGGTACAAAAAAATGAAAGAAAACCCTAAGTGAGGTCAGGCAACTTTGTCATAGAATTGCATGCTCAAAGTATAAATAGAGTGCTGCGGTGGGGTGGGGTGGGGACTTAGGCGATTTTCAGGTCAAAAATGAAATTTTTCAAAAGTGGTCAAATTTGGTGAATTGCCAAGTGAAAAGCCCTAGTGGAAGTGAAGCTGAGCAACTTTTAGTCATAGGAATTGCATGCTCAAAGTGGCTGTAGAGTGCTGTGGTGGGTGGGGTGTGGACTTAGGTGATTTTGGGTCAAAATATGAAATTTTCCAAAAGTGGTCAAAATAGATATCTGTCTTATGCGCACCCGTGGTGTTCGGAAATATATTATGTTTGAGTTCTGTTTTGCGCATACATGTACAAAGAATGGAAAACAGAACCCAAAATGCTCCTTCGTCGCCCTTTAAAAATAATATGAGTACTCTCAGGCAGGTTGTACAAACACGGAAACTAGCCTGTAAAATGCATATGAGTGGCGTTGAGGTTGTAAATTAAGGAAAACAAGTTGCAACGGCTTAGCATATGAGAATGTCCTACAACGAGGCTCATATTGGCGTCACAGTAGCCTTCTTAAAGATCATCAGGTCATCATACAAGTAATAAAAATGCTCCTCCGGAGCATGAAAAAGTAATATGGGTAATGGTGAGGTTGTAATCAAAGAAGACTAATCCTTAAAAATGCCTAATATGGGGCTAGGTTCAAAAAGAAAGGGACTAGGTTGTGGGCGAATTAATATGACACAGCTTCGCCGACAACCCATATTCGCGGACTGAAAAAGTTATATACATATTATAAATGCCAGTAGTTACGGTAGGTAAATAATATACGACTATGATAAACGAGTTTTGGTAGGCTTGAACATTTCTTTCGATAAACTCTGAATATTTATCTACTAGGCGTTTTAACCATTTATAAGAAAAGAACATATTTCAACAATAACTTCAGGATCAGGACTCTCTCCAGCAGTCTTCTATTTCTATTCAACCATTAGCGTTACAATCGCAACTCGGTTTTTTCTCGTTGCTAGTCGTAATTCACAGCACAACCAAATTATATACTATATAGTTTATTTTATATGTAACTGCTGGAATTGTATTTATTGACTGACATTAATTGCTTTGTATGGCAATCGAAATGGCGAAGCGTGAAAGCCGCGAATATAGGTTGCTCGGCGAAGCTGTGCCCTTAATTCACCCACAACCTAGTCCTCTTCTTTTTTTGAACCTAGCCCATATTAGGCATTTTAAGATAGTCTCTCTTGATTTTTTTAGCCTCACCACTACTTATATTACTTTTTCATGCTCCGGAGGGCGTTTTATTACTTGTCCTTCTGTGTTTAAGGTTCCTTTCCTGCAGTGAGCTAACGCAAAATGAGGCTTGAACAGTAAGTAAGGCTTTCATTTGATACCAAACATGACCACTTTTGAAAGTGTTTTTGGCCCACTTAATGAATCGATTAAGAACCACTTTTTGTAACTAAGGTATAATCACAAAACTTGATCTCACCTCGCCAAAGGGCTTTCATTTGATACCAAACTTGACCACTTTTGAAGACTTCCATTTTTTGACCCACACCGGACCCACTATGGGTGGGGCACCCACCCTCTGGTCGGTGGGAGCCACTTTTTGTGGGTGGCATAATGATAAAATTTGATCAGCCCATCGCCAAGAGCTTTCATTTGATACCAAACTTGACCACTTTTAGAAGACTTCTTCATTTTTGACCCACACCGGACCCACAGTGGGTCGAAACTTACCTCTCCCAAGGTTGGTGGGGCCGCTTTTTTGTGGGTGGCATAATGACAAAGTTGGTCGCCTCGCCAAGGGCACTCGTTTGATACCAAACTTGACCAATTTTGATGACTTTCATTTTTGACCCACACCTGACCCACTGTGAGTGGGGCACCCACCCACTGGTCGGTGGGGCCACTTTTTGTGGGTGGCATAATGATAAAAGTTGATCGCCTCGCCAAGGGCTTTCATTTGATACCAAACTTGACCTACTTTTGAAGACTTTTCATTTTTGACCCACACCGGACCCACTGTGGGTGGGGCACCCACCCACGCAGGTCAGTGGGGCCACTTTTTAGTGGGTGGCATAATGACAAAAGTTGAGTCGTCTCGCCAAGGGCTTTCATTTGATACCAAACTTGACCACTTTTGAAGACTTTCATTTTTGACCCACACCGGACATCACTGTGGGTGGGGCACACACCCACAGGTCGGTGGGGCCACTGCTTTTGTGGGTGGCATAATGACAAAAGTTGATCGCCTCGCCGGGGGCTTTCATTTGATGCTAAACTTGACCACTTTTGAAGACTTTTATTTTGACCCACACTGGACCCACTGTGGGTGGGGCACCCGCCCCCAGGTCGGTGGGGCCACTTTCTGGAGGTGGTATAATGACAAAAGTTGATCGCCTCGCCACGGGGCTTTCATTTGATGCCAAACTTGACCACTTTTGAAGACTTTCATTTTTGACCCACACCGGACCCACTGTGGGTGGGGCACCCTTGACACACAGGTCGGTGGGGCCACTTTTGGAGGGTGGTATAATGACAAAAGTTGATCGCCTCACTAAGGCCTTTCATTTGACACCAGACTTGACCACTTTTGAGGGCTTTCATTTTTGACCCACACCGGACCCGCTGTGGGTGGGGCACCCACGCACCAGGTGGTGAAGCCACTTTTTGTGGGTGGCATAATGACAAAGTTGATCGCCTCGCCAAGGAGCTTTCATTTGATGCCAAACTTGACCACTTTTGAAGACTTTCATTTTTGACCCACACCGGGCCCACTGTGGGTGGGCGCTGTGGGTCAGGTGTCACATCCACCGACCTCAGCAGTATGCTCATCGTTTTCAGCGACCCCGATTTACTATATGGGTACCACCCCAAGGCCGAAAAACACCATTTTTAAGCGACTTAATGGCATTTCTACGTATAAATTGGGACTTCGAAATTTTCGTGAAAACAGGTGAAAAAATGCAAAGTTTGGGCCCATCTCCTGAAAGCTACAGAGCGAAATTAAAAAATCCCCCTCGTTACATTCCGCGCATAGCCCGAAGTCTTCAAATAAAATAAACCAAACCGATCTAGTTTCAAGCCTGTGAAAAAAAGTCGATCACTAGCACGTGCCAAAAATGGCGAAAAGTCCGACTTTGGGGCCTTGGCACGAGCCAAGATTGGCCAGGTGCCAAAATGACAAAAAAAGGTTGCATGGGAGGACCCTGCCTACCAACATATAACCGTAATATAGGACCGAAATGCCCATATCGTTCCAACACTGCTCTGACATAAGCACTTCCGAAAAGCGTTATTAACCGAGAAAAAAACAAACGCACGGTAACTCCCGCCTAGTGCAAAATTTCGAAGTTCGGAATTTTAACCAAAAGTATGGTGGTACTTGTAGTACTGCTCGAGTACTTTACGATCACTAGCGTAGATACGGGGGGGGGGGGGGGGGGCGGGGGGGGGGGCGCCGGCCCCCCCGAAATGGTTTTGCCCCCTGAAAAAAATGGCCAGAAGAAAAATTTTAAGCCCGCGCGGAGCGCGGGCGTTTAAATTTATCATAAACACAAAGAAATTGTATTAAAATGCCCAAAAAATTACTGCGTTTGAACTTCATTGAAAATTTTTCGCGCCTTCGGCGCGACTTCATTCTTAGCATAGACTGTATATAATTAAACCTTTACTTGTTTGCTTTACTTTACTTTGCTTTGCCAGCTCTTTAGTTTCATAAACTGAATTATTGCAGACATCATTGTTTTAAATGGTGGATATACAACTGGATATGTGCTGCTTGGAATACCCTGTACATAATGGGAGCATCCAGTTTTCGTACGATACTATAAAAGTGGAAAAGATACAAGTAACAAAAATGCTCCGCACAAAAGGGGATAATATGTGTGTTGGGCCTATGTCTGTCGTTTAAATTCCGGTTGAGAAAGCAAGTATATAAATCCGACACAGCAAGTTTAGGTCGGTCGTTCTATGGCGAAAGTTGCTCAGTTCGATGCGGTCTTTCATTTGGTACCAAATTTGACCACTTTTGAAAATTTTAATTTTTGACAAAAAATCGCCTAAGTCCCCACCCCACCCCACCACAGGCCTCTACAGCCACTTTAGGTACGCACTTCTATGACAAGAGTTGCTCAGTTCGATGCGGGCTTTCATTTGGTACCAAATTTGACCACTTTTGAAAATTTTAATTTTTGACCCAAAATCGCCTAAGTCCCCACCCCACCCCACCACAGCCCTCTACAGCCAGTTTAGGTACGCACTTCTATGACAAAAGTTGCTCAGTTCGATGCGGGCTTTCATTTGGTACCAAATTTGACCACTTTTGAAAATTTTAATTTTTGACCCAAAATCGCCTAAGTCCCCACCCCACCTCACCACAGCACTCTACAGCCACTTTGAGCATGCAATTCTATGACAAAAGTTGTTCAGCTCACTTAGGGCTTTCATTTGGTACCAAATTTGACCACTTTTGAAACATTTTATTTTTGATCACTTGACCCCCTACCCGATTTACCCTTCAAACGGAAAAGTGGAGCCAGTCCAGCAAAATGGGTGGGCCGGACGGCAAAACGGACTCCGGGAATGAGCTGGGCGCACCAAAAAACCCCTATGGACAAAGTTTTGAGAGGCTACGCACAGTCCTATATGGTGTTCTTGGAAGTCGGTACCGACTTGACCCTCCCGACAGCAAAGTGGAACCAGCCCAGCAATATGGGTGGGTCCGACGGCAAAACTGCTTACGGGAATCAATTCGCCGTGCCAGAAAACCTTTGTATGAAAGAATTGAGCTTTCTAAGTTGAATACACAGCGAGAAATTTCGATTTTTCATTTTTCGAATTTTCACCATTTTTAACCGGCCACTGTGGTCGCATGGGAAGTGATAGAGAAACGAGGCTTAGCTATTTAGTTAGTTCAATATATGTAGTTTCTGAATATAAAAAGAAATCGGCTCCAGCTCTTAACGTTCGAGCTGCGCAGCGACCACAAAAATGGTCACTTTTCGCTCTGAGCCGACTTTGCGGCGCCGCTGCGGCGCTGTGGCGCACCTGCGGCGCAAAAAAAGTAGCGATTCTTAAATGGCGCATGGGGTACTACCAGACCCTATACCCCTTTAGGTCCGGCCTCCGCTGCAGATTACGTGAAAGAGGCGGAAAGTCAGGACAATACGACCATTAAATAGGAGAAACCGAAAAAAAAACATCGCCGCCATAATCGGTCCGGGGCGTAACTTTTTAACGGTAAGTGATACGGGGCTGAAACTTCACAGACATACTAAACTCGATGTGCTCTACAATTTGCGCATGAAATTTTCTCAGGATCTGCGCAGGATTTTGCGCAGCCTTTGCGCAGCTTATTTTACGGTGTCTCCAGGGACTTTTGACACATATTATAGGGGTCGCTGCCTCGACCCCTATGATAACAAATTAAACTACAAAATTTGGTTTGGGAATTAATAATATTTAATGCTACGTCAAGAAAATGAAGTAAACGCTGGCCAGCAGGCGGATCCACGAAGGATACATGATCTTTATGATTAATATTTAATGCTAAGAATTCAATGTTTCAATAGCGTTTTAGTGGTGACATTAAAAAATGTTCTCAACTTCTGGGGGGCTCCGCCCCCCAAACCCCCCTTTTGGGTTTTACCATGCCGCTTTCGGCTACAATCTATTCAAGCTAAGAAAGAACCTTAGAAATTTTGTGCTTAGTGTTCATACAATTGTTGAGCAAAAAATAAACAATTTTACCCCCTCGGACTTCGGTCCAAACCGCCCCCCCTGAAAATTTTTTGTATCTACGCTACTGTTTACGATGGTAACATTTTTACCCCTCCCAGACCTCTAATTAGCTGGCACCAGGCCAACACTGTCTCCAGGGGGCCGCGCAGACGAATTTATACCCATATTATGTATATTAAAGAAAAACGAATGAATAGACATAACATGTTAACACGGTGGCTTGAAAGAAATGGACAGAACGAAGTGAACTGCGACACCTCAAGTTTAACTGTACATGCAAGCTGATGTTTCCCGAAACACCGTGGCACCTACTATTTCCGGAAGCACTATAGTACACCTACTGTATTCTCGGAACACTATGACACACTACTCTCACATACGTAATGCTTTCCCCAAATTTCTCTGAATCAGAGCGCAGAGTGGCATGCCGTATAATGCGTATGCACAGTGTCTCAGCGACAAGGTGTGTGAAGGACAAGTTTGTAATGAAAAGCTTTACGTGCTATTTATATGAAGATCAAATATCGACAAATTATATTATGGCATACATACGCCAATATGAGCCTCGTTGTAGGACAGGCTCATATGTTAAGCCGTTGCAACTTGTTTTCCTTAATTTACAACCTCAACGCCACTCATATGCATTTTACAGGCTAGTTTCCGTGTTTGTACAACCTGTCTGCGAGTACTCATATGTATTTATATGCGACGAAGGAGCATTTTTGGTTCTTGTATATATATATATATATATATATATATATATGTGTGTGTGTGTGCGTGTGTGTGTATATACTTATATATATATATATATATATATATATATATATATATCAGTCAATTTCTGAGTGATTCACACTTGGGCACATAGAAGCCGCGATGGGTCAAAAAATAGAATTCGCTCAAACTCTGCCAGTTTGATGGTCCTAGGGAATGTACTAACCAGGCAAAATATTATTGAATTTGGCTCAGCCAATTTCGTGCAATGGCGACTTGAAGTTGGGAACCCAGACTTTGGTTTTGGGACAGTAACCGTGTTATTTTGTTCTATTACTCGCGACTCATTTTTCTTAGGATTATGGTATATATATACGCCGTTCGAAAGCTTTTTATGAGCTTCAAAACGACATACATTGAACGGTGCTGCATACTTTAAATTTTGACTTTGAAGTCAAAACAGTGACGGCAGTCAGAAAATGTAGCATCCTTGAAAGGTGACATTTGGAATCATTGCAGTAAAAAAGTAAGACAGATTTTTGTCCAATAATAGAACGACATGTTTGTACTAAGTGTGCCAAATTTGAGCAAAATTCATGATCCCTTGCGGTGTCTGCCCTAAATAGTTTACAACTGATCCACCCATTTGATGATGCTACAGTCACATCTGATCAGCATTGAGAGAGATAAAGACAGAGCAGTGATGAGCTGTGGCTGGTATATTGCACAGATATTCTGTGGTGGCTTGTACGTAGAAGTGCGAACTTTCAGCAATTTTAATAGTCCATTGCATTGACCCCAGCAAATTGGATTAAACTGTTACCTACCACGTATATACTACATATTAAGGGGGTCACTTTGGTCAAAAATCTATAGTCACGGATTTTGCTCAGTTTCACACATAATATGCCCTTATGTTCTTAAAAGCAAGACAAAATATTAATGTTCAAAATCAAACTGTGACAGAGATATTCATTTGCAACGCTGGAAAACTTGAAAATTCCGGTTATATATTAGTCCTGCATGGTCAGGTGGAGATCGAACGCGATTGAGAACAGGGTTGACCGATACACCAAATTAAAGCCCTTACTAGGGTAATATTTTAATGCCGACGCAGCTCAAGGCTAGCTATCCAGGCGTTCACAATGCATGCTTGAGTGATGCACTGAGAGTGACCTTATATACTTTGGAGGACGGATTAGTATAACTTTAGCTCATTTTATCTTGCACAGATAGCATTTTAGACCCATAGTTCTATGAGAAAAGTTGCTCCTCGTTCCATTAGCTATTGATTAAAATACCCATTTGTCTGTATTTTGAAAAATTTAGAAATTT
The DNA here is from genome assembly GCA_030248195.1 of Trissonchulus latispiculum. Classification (NCBI taxonomy): domain Eukaryota; kingdom Metazoa; phylum Nematoda; class Enoplea; order Enoplida; family Ironidae; genus Trissonchulus; species Trissonchulus latispiculum. The sequence goes on along the minus strand of JASAND010000146.1, from coordinate 22,840 downwards.
TTCACCTACAAAAAATCAAAGGTGCCGCCACAGCAGTCATGTGATTGGCGCATTTGTCTTGGCCAACTTATGTGACAGAGATTGATATATTAATCTTTCAGGTTTGGTGATTTTTTACCACATAATGAGTGAGTTATTATCAAAAGAATGTGAAACTATGAAAATGGACCAAAATTTGCTGTTTGGCAGCAAATTTTTTGAGCCGACTACAGTTGATAGAAACTTGCGGAGACATTCATAAGACGTGTTTTTATGCGTAGAGTGCAGCTATTGGCCGTTTCTGTAACTTTTGCCAATAGTTCAGGTTCAGGACAAGCAAAAGAGTACAGATTCTGTTTTTCATGGTTCAAAAACGCCTGATTTTCCAAAATTCTAACTTTAAACATTAAATAAAATTTGTCACTAAACGGAAACGCAGCTAACAAGATAGCTGCACTCCGCAATATGTCCTTGACCCGAATGCTGAATTTTATCGCTGTATATATCTTTTATACAGCGAATAATTTTCTGCCACAAACTTTTTAACCTAATTCTTTCATTTTCCTATACTTGTCTTATTTTGAGAACCCATGGGGACTACAAAATATGTGAAAATGAACAACAAAATCGTAGATGGTCGAAAGGTCAGTGGAAAACGCCGCATGTGGTCATTTTAGGGAAACTTAAAAAAGCAGACACCGGTTGTCCAACATAAAATGCAAGGGTATTTTCGCAACAAATTTGAGTTCGTGACAATTTCACAACAAGCAATTTGAGCAAATTCAATGATCTCTTGCGGTGTTTGCACTAAATTGCTTTTACAGCTACTTGAAAGACGATGTTTATGTTTCTCTACACCATCCAATCAGCATGGGGAAAACTATATACTTGGGTCAAAACTTCTGCCTTCCAAGAATTTCGCTGAAAGTGTGCCCATTCATGCTCCCTAGGGCCCTGCGCAATCTGAAATTGTGGACCGTTTCAACCTGGAAGAAGAAAGTTACAGCTATTCTAAATTCTATTCCTTTTGAAAATTGGCCAAAATCGGTTAGATATGTTGGTATTGGCGACGATAATTTGTACTTAAATGAAGACCGTTGGAAACGAACTATTGATTCTACCAATACCCCTTGATAGCTAAATGTAATATCTAAAAACTGTCAAAAAGCTTTTTTACAAAATTCTGTTTCTAGACTTTGTAGTACGTAATGTGAGGCGTAAGGCACCCCCTGTCAAAAAGATGTCGTTTTTCGAATTTTGTAAATCTTTACAAATATCCACATCCACAATGTGTGCATCAATAGATAGCTTTTACAATTTTAAAAACATTTCTTCTTGGCACAAGTATCCAGGCACAAGTATCCATTTTGTAGTTGTTTCAGGTTTTCAGTCAAAAACCGAATCGTCATGATCTTTCAATATCTTTGTTTTGGGGTTCTCACAAAAACGGTTACTGCAAAATTTATAAACCGAATTTTGAAAATGGCTCTTCGTCTTCCGCTAGTTTTAGATATATACATACATTATGTTTAGCTACGAAGTGAGATGTTTCAAACGGTGATTTGATAAGTTATGAAGCAAAGTTGAAAACTGCAAAGTTTGAAACCTTCCCTAAGATGATCAGATGCGACAGAAGCATCATCAAATGGGTGGATCAGTTGTAAACAATTTAGTGCAGACACCGCAAGGGATCATTAATTTTGCTCAAATTTTGCACACTTAGTGCAAACATATCGTTCTATTATTGGACAAAAATCTGTGCCTTACTTTTTACTCAGCGCTTGCAATGATTCTAAATGTCACCTTTCAAGAATGCTACTTTTTCAGACTGCCGTCACTGTTTTGACGTCAAAGTCAAAATTTAAAGCATGCAGCACCATTCAATGTATGTCGTTTTGAAGCTCATAAAAAGAGCTTTCGAACGGCGTATATACCATAATCCTAGGAAAAATGAGTCGCGAGTAATTTAACAAAATATCAGCACGGTTGCTGTCCCAAACCGCAGTCTGGGTTCCCAACTTCAAGTCGCCATTGCTCGAAATTGGCTTCGCCAAATGCAATAATATTTTGCCTGGTTAGTACATTCCCTAGGACCATCAAACTGGCAGAGTTTGAGCGAATTCTATTTTTTGACCCATCGCGGCCTAGTTTGACCGTACCAGAAATCGACTGATATATATATATATATATATATTTATATATATATATATATATATATAATATATATACAGTAGCTTAGGTACAAAAAATTTTCAGGGGGTGGCGGCTTTGACCGAGGACTTCTGAGGGGGGGAATTTTCTATTTTTGCGTAACGATTACATGCACACTGTGTATTACATATATACACTGCAAGTTGTCCTATTAATTCAAAAGTCTTCTATGGTTCATGTTTTGACTTTAAGACCGTAAGTCCCAAATGGGGGTCTGGGGGGCGGCGCCCCCCTGAAGTTGAGAAAATTTTTAAATTTCGCAATTAAACGCTATTGAAACATTTAATTCTTTATAAATGATTTATCAATTGACTAACAACCTTTTGTACTTTTATTTGCTGTTTTCTACGTTTACTGTCTTGCCCGAAAACTGAAACCATTAGGATGCTCCCATGACGTAAGAACTGCGTATTCTGATGATATCAACCAATTTGCCAAGGCTGATGATGTTGGGAATAACGCAGGTAGCAGCAAAACTGCAAAGCAACTTATACAAGAAACAAAAATGCTCCTCTGGAGCATGAAAAAAGTAATATGGGTGATGGTGAGGTTGCAAAATCAAAAGAGGACTAGGTTGTGAGCGAATTAATACGGGCACAGCTTCGCCGAACAACCCATATTCGCTGTTTATAAATGTATATATATCAGTATGAATATCCATCCAAACAGGCCAAAAAATTGCAAAGTTTGGGCCCATCTCCTGAAAGCTAGGGAGCAAAACTAAAAAATCCCCCTCGTTACTAAAAAATCCCGTGCTATCGCGCCCCTACATAATACACAAACATTTGTTAGCATGCTTAATGAAAAATAATAATTTTGATGATGTAAATAGGCAAAATTCGCGCCGGAGGCGCGAAAATTTTTTAATGGTGTAGAAAATGCATCAATGTTGAGTTAATTTGAAGCACTCATGTATAATTTGTGTATGTTTCTAATAAAGTTAAACGCCCGCGCCCGCGCGGGCGTAAAATTTTTCTTTTGCCCAATTTCTCAGGGGGCAAACCCATTATTTCGGGGAGGGCGGCCACCCCCCCCGTATCTACGTTAATATATATATATATACATATATATATATATGTGTGTGTGTGTGTTACACAACTTCTTCAATTGCAACTGGTACAGCTCTAAAACGGTTAATGCTTCTTGAGTTGCTACAACTGTAAACAACTTCGCAATCAGCCTTTCCAGCTGAGAATTAAATTCATAAACGAATCTGGTAACGTCATGTGGGAATTTGCACTTCAATAATGTGCCTTTCTCCCTAATTCGACGTTCTTGTAGCGGTTATCTGGTTATCCGCCTATTCCGAACTTAACTTCAAGAAAAATTTTCGATTTTGCAGTTAAATTTCTTATTTTTCTGTCAAATTTTAGGTATATATGCTGTGAATTTCTATCATAAAGCCAAGCCACAACCTTGGTTTAAAAAATAATTTCAGAGAAATTTTAGAAAACTATTTAAAATTTTTTGAAATTTTTGTCAAAAATTTGCTAATTTTTCATTGTTTTGACGGAATGTATATACACGGATATCCGGATATCCCGATATTTTTCTCAAATCGGATATTATCCGGACATCCGGATATCCAGTGCCCATCACTAATGATGACGTTGTCGTCTAAGTATATAGTTGTTCACTAGGGATCGACCGGATATCCGGATCCGGATCCGGATCCTGCCGGATATTGCAGATCCGGATCCGGATCCGGCAGAAAACCCATCCGGATCCGGATCTTTTTTGCAGTTCACGAACCAAAGGAAATTTATTACTGAAACTTAAGTATAAATGCCTGGAGTGCTATAAATTAATTTCTAGAAGCGATTTTTCGTGCTAAAAGTGTGGCTTTTACTGGGGGCTACCGCCCCCAGACCCCCGTATATCTCAATATTCAACTGAACCGGAATAAGTATATAGAGTCTGATATTTTGTCAACTAAATTTTTATGCATGTCATGGTAAATGAATTTCTATACATTTGCATAATAACGTATTTTTTTAAAAATTAGCGTATAATAAATCGGTTTCCATGAGTAGTTATTGTAAGACATCAATAGACAAAATTGAACAAAGTTTGCAATTATCAGACTCCTTGACGTGTTGGGTTTTCCCAATTTTAACTTTGCTTTTCTGAATTTTTAAGCGATGCTTTTAATAAAATGTTTTCTCGGTAGTAGCAAAATTTTATTTCTACTTACAGCGTTTAACCATACGTATGTTGCTAAATTATTAGAAATGTAAGCTTAACCGACTTGGAAATTCAAAAAATTTAACTTTAGTGAAATTTGTAAGATGGTTCCGAGTAAATAGATCAGCAAATTTAAAGCTTTTTACGAGTGAATGTATACACGCCGTTTCAAAAATGAATACTGAATACATAAATAGATAAATACAAGCATACGTAAGTTGGGCTGACTACTTTCATCCTAACGATGTCGCCTCTAATATATATTTAATGAAGACGAAAATTATTTTTGTATATATCGGTTGCGGTGAGTACTTGCTTGGCTTCAGCCGCTGCTACAAAGATTTTATATAACTGCCGGGATGCTACAACATAATCGACGGAACTGGATCAAAACATTTTTAAAATTCGAAATGCTGGTTGCTAGAGAACTCGAATTATTTATAAGTAAATATATAACTATTTTCAGCAGTAATAGTATTGGTTTTATTTTTCCCAAGCTCCATGTAAGAAGTGTTAGTCTATTAATTTGCTGATTTTGTTTGAAAGCCTTTGCTTGTATATACGTACATTGTTCCATGTCTGCGGCTGCGGCCCACACATTTCTAAAATTCGTTAGATACTTAGCTAAAATTGTTTCTTTCGGGCTAAATGTTTAACACGTTTGCAGTATCAAACAAGTTGTTGTTGACAATTATCAATTAATTCACTACCTGCATTAAAACAGTACCAAATCCATAAAAACCCCCATAAGCATTAACAAAATCAAAGATCAAAATTTTAAAAATTTGCATGTATTTTGATGACTAGATCCGGATCCGGATCCGGATCCGGATCCGGATCCGGCCGGATCCAAACTGGCAAAATTTTGGATCCGGTCGATCCCTATTGTTCACCCGTATATGAATTCGTCCCATAAAAAATCCATCCATTTCTTGGCTGGCTTTTTCCTACAGGGGGGGGGGGTGGCCCCCCAGACTTGGGTCGCCCCCCCCAGAATCGCCCCCCCGAGGATTCGGGCCTTTCCCCCCCAGAACTCTAAAATTTACTTGTACTTGATCACCATCATCTTCGCTACGAAGACATAGGAAAATACTACGCTGGAAACGCTGGAAAATACTGTTCCAGCTACAGAGCTGAACTGGTCGCCATCAAGTCCAGCCTAGCATGGCTGGCTGAACACCAGGATGTTCTACCCACAAATCCATCTGTACTTCTCTGCACTGATTCGCTATCTGCTGTTCAGCGCCTGTCTCAAGGTCCTGCAGCTGCAGAGAGTAGTCTGGAGCAAGAAATTTGGCAGCTGTTAAGAACCATCGGAATCCCAGCTGTATTCCAATGGGTTCCTGGTCATCGTGGTATAGAAGGAAATGAAGAGGCGGATAGACTGGCGAAAGGGCTTCCTCCACGCCTGACCAGCGGGAGGTGGCAGTTGACCTGTCTACGGCCAAGGCACTCATCATCAGGAAAACTCCAGGCGCAAAATGGCGCGAATCCCTCTCCCACCCCACTGCGGACAGACTGTACAACCGCATTCCCCCACATCGAAACCTGGGAAACCGGCCTTTCCAGAAGACAGAGGTGCACTCTGTATATCCCAGCTGCGGGCGGCTGGGCACTCCCCCTGCTCCGTGCGTACAGGTTCCGAATAGGTGCTACCAATTCCCCTACTTGTGAACGTTGTCAGGAGGAAGACGACGACCTAGACCATCTGCTAATTCGCTGCCCGGCCCTTACCACCTGTCGCTTGCAAATCCTAGGGGCGTCCCCACTCAATCAAGGTCCTCTTGGGATGCTCCCCCGGTTGGTGGTGTCCTTCTTGGAGAGGGCAGGCCTTCTATAGACCTGCCAATCATATGCTCAGCGACGATTGCCTGCACCAATTTTGAAACCAGTTGAACCAGATCTGGCCAGCCTGGGCTTATTCTAGGGAATTTTTCTTGGGGGGCTCTTTGGTGAGGGGCCCTCGGGGCCGAGTCATTTATGAGGGGAGGGCGAAAATTTTTCAAAAGTTTTCTAAAAACGATGCTAAAAATTGCGCAATTTTTATAGCAATTGTCAAAATAAGCGGATTTAGTGTAAGTAAAATAAAAATCGACTAAAAATCTCCGGCGAAGCCGAAAAATTTTGAAAATTTGGCCTTCTGAGCGATTTTTCCGGGGCAAAAGTTGGTACCAAAAGGGCACCCACTTTTTTTGGGGGGGGGCGATTTTTGGGGGGGGAACGATTTTTGGGGGGAAGGGTGTTTATGGGGGGGGCCCCCGCCCCCCCAGTAGAATAAGCCCAGCCAGCCATGGGTCGGATCAACAAAGTAACACCACCAGTGAATTCCCCATGCCCAATAACCTTTGTATGCAAAATTTCAGCCTTCCAACTATCTCCAGTAGCTTGAACCAGGAACTGGTTCAATTTTGAACCAGTTGAACCAGATCTGGCCAGCCATGGGTCGGATCAACAAAGTAACACCACCAGTGAATTCCCCATGCGCAATAACCTTTGTATGCAAAATTTCAGCCTTCCAACTATCTCCAGTAGCTTGAACCAGGAACTGGTTCAATTTTGAACCAGTTGAACCAGATCTGGCCAGCCATGGGTCGGATCACCAAGGTAACACCACCAGTGAATTCCCCATGCCCAATAACCTTTGTATGCAAAATTTCAGCCTTCTAGCTATCTCCAGTAGCTTGAACCAGGAACTGGTTCAACTTTGAACCAATTGAACCAGATGAACCAGGCGAGGCACGGTGTCGGCACTATGCTCATCATGTTCAGAGACCCCGATTTACTATATGTGGGTACCACCCCAAGGCCGAAAAACGCTGTTTTTGCCCGTTTTTAGACTATTTTCAAATTTTCGGACTTAGAAATTTTTCAGCTTGAAGGTGTCCAAAAACGCTATTTTTTCCATTTTTGACCATCTATAAAAATCGAACCAGATCGAAATTCGGAAAAAACATAAACTTGCTAAGTACCATTGCCTAGACATTCAAAAAATAGTATGGAAAAATTTTTGCTATGGGCCGTTCGAAAAATCGAATTAACACAAAATTGACAAAAATCATGCTGAATACAGAGAAAAAACCCCACTTTCAAACCCGTAAGAGAAAGTCGATTTTTTCAAAGTTCATTTTTTCCGGACAAGTTTGGTATCATTCGAAAGCTCTTGGCCTGGAGATTTCAAAAATGTAAATATTAGCTCTTAATTCCTTCCCGTTAATTAGTTATGCCTAATTAGCACTTTTCAAAATCCGCAAAGTGCCTTTATAGCTCATATTATATTATATTATTAAAATCGCAAATGCTGGTTTGCTAGAAAACTCGAATTATTTATAAGTAAATATATAAACTATTTTCAGCAGCAACACTATTGATTTTATTTTTCTCAATCTCCGTGTAAGAAGTTAATGGTAATGTAATGTTAATCTACTAATCTGCTGATTTTGTTTGAAAACTTTGATTGTACATAAACTCTTTCACGTCTGCGGCTGCGGCCCACACATTTCAAGAATTCGTTAGATACTTATCGAAAATTGTTTCTTTCAGGCTAATTTTTGTTAAGTTGTTTGCAGTATATTTATATACAAGTAACAAAAATGCTCCGCACAAAAGGATAATATGTGTGTGGGGCCTACGTCTATCCTTTATATTCCGGTTGAGAAAGGCATAAATCCGACACCGCAAAAGTTGCTCAGCTCACTTTGGGCTTTCATTTGGTACCAAACTTTACCACTTTTGAAAAATTTTATTTTTGACCCAAAATCGCCTAAGTCCCCACCCCACCCCACCACAGCACTCTACAGCCACTTTGGGTACGCAGTTCTATGACAAAAGTTGCTCAGCTCACTTATAGGGCTTTCATTTGATACCAAAATTGATTACTTTTGAAAAATTTTACTTTTGACCCAAAATCGCCTAAGTCCCCACCCCACCACAGCACAGCACTCTACAGCCACTTTGAGCATGCGGTTCTATGACAAAAGTTGCTCACCTCGCTTAGGGCTTTCATTTGGTACCAAATTTGACCACTTTTGAAAACTTTTATTTTTGACCGAAAATCGCCTAAGTCCCCACCCCACCCCACCACCAGTGTTTTTTTTTTGCTCAAAAACGCGTGTAATTACACACTTTTTTCCGGAAAATAGCAAAAAAATTTTGGCGACTGTGTAACGTTACACCAAAATTTTGGACAAATTTTGCCAAATAGTCGGAACTTTTTCCAATGCCCATTCATTTGTTTCCACATATTTACCGTTTCTGGGGGGCTTCGCCCCCGAGACCCCCCTTTTGCACTATATCTTGCATTTTATTTTCGGTATTATTTAAGGTGGTGGTATCCTTTTGTGCAGTGCTTTTGTGGTGTTTTTTGAAACGCTATAACTTTCGCAATTTTGGGAGTTGCAAATAGCTTTATACATCGTTTTAAAGCTTATTATCTGTACATTCACATGAGCTTACAGAACTGGCAAAATTAGCAAAAAAATAGCAGAAATTTTCTGACATGCTGACATCTAACAGGATGAATATAGACCAAAAGTTTTTGAACATCGATTTTTCAAAACTGAAAAATCGGCCAAAAGTTCTTTTTGTTCCACAATATGGAGGACATATGGGCCGAGGGACGTTTTTTTGGATTTGGCTCAGCAGGTCTTAACGGCCGAGAAAATCGGCCAAATGCACAGTAACACGAAATTTCGCAACTTCGCATTGAGTTTTCTTGCAACTCAATAAGTTTTAGCCCAAACCAAGAAAAACGTCCCTCCGCAGAAGTGCGAACTTCGATTCTGCCGAAAATCTCCGGAATCCGTCGAGTAGTTTTTGAGAAATCGATGTTCAAAACAAAATAATCGCAGTTTTGCCAAAATGGTTTTTCGGCCAAATCTCTAGCTTAAAGCAATAAAGTCCGGCTAATAGGCATTCATAAAATGTGCATTTGGAAGATTTATCGATTGAGTATAACTAAGCCAATTTTGTCCTTAACATGTGGCAGTAATTTTGAAAAAACTGATTTCCTCGAAAATGGCCATTTTTTGACCCTAAAAACAGTTTTTTGCATGTACTGACTCAACCACTGGAGATAGCTCAAATGTTGTAAGAGCAAAAATGTTCATGTCCGAGTCCTCTTTCCAGCCATACCAACCAATCCCGTGTCTTGTCTACCTACTGGGAGCTTAAGGCCAAAAACCAAAACTTTCTTATCTTTTGGCCTAAGAATACGGGACTGGTCCTAAAATGTTAAAGAGCACTGAAATAGGTTATTTCGTAAGTTTTAGCCCTTTGTGTAAAGGATTAAAGCCGTAAGAGTCAAAAATACCCGAAAGGAAACCAGCACCTTAAGTATTAGTTATATGCATACTATTTGCTATACTTGTTCGTTCTTGTATTAAAAACGCGTATATACACACCTAAATTTTTCAGCGTATGAAGCAAAATTTAACTGGTTGCTTGCAAAGTTTTGTGCTACAGGAGGCCTTTCGAAAAATTATGCTCCTTCGGTCGGTGCACTGGTGTTTTCCTTCGTTCTATCAAGTCAAAACCAATAAATGCAAATCATCGATATAACTGTTCAATTTTTTTAATTTTGTCGATCTGATTTGGTGAAACTCCAAATATTGCTGTAAATAGATGTTAAAATTTTACTTATAATTTTTTAACGGAATAATTTTGTTAACAATAAAATTGTGTACATGTGTTAAGCAAAACGCGAGTAAATTAGGAATTTTTAGGTAGTTACACACTTTTTTCTGAAAAATAGCAAAAAATTTTGGAGAGGTGTGTAACGTTACACATGAGCCGTCGGCGAAAAAAAAAACACTGCCCACCACAGCACTCTACAGCCACTTTGAGCACGCAGTTCTATGACAAAAGTTGCTCAGCTCGCTTAGGGCTTTCATTTGGTACCAAATTTGACCACTTTTGAAAACTTTTATTTTTGACCGAAAATCGCCTAAGTCCCCACCCCACCCCACCACAGCACTCTACAGCCACTTTGAGCACGCAGTTCTATGACAAAAGTTGCTCAGCTCGCTTAGGGCTTTCATTTGGTACCAAATTTGACCACTTTTGAAAACTTTCATTTTTGACCGAAAATCGCCTAAGTCCCCACCCCACCCCACCACAGCACTCTACAGCCACTTTGGGTACGCAGTTCTATGACAAAAGTTGCTCAGCTCACTTATAGGGCTTTCATTTGATACCAAAATTGATTACTTTTGAAAAATTTTACTTTTGACCCAAAATCGCCTAAGTCCCCACCCGACCCCACCACAGCACTCTACAGCCACTTTGAGCATGCGGTTCTATGACAAAAGTTGCTCAGCTCGCTTAGGGCTTTCATTTGGTACCAAATTTGACCACTTTTGAAAACTTTTATTTTTGACCGAAAATCGCCTAAGTCCCCACCCCACCCCACCACAGCACTCTACAGCCACTTTGAGCACGCAGTTCTATGACAAAAGTTGCTCAGCTCGCTTAGGGCTTTCATTTGGTACCAAATTTGACCACTTTTGAAAACTTTCATTTTTGACCGAAAATCGCCTAAGTCCCCACCCCACCCCACCACAGCACTCTACAGCCACTTTGAGCATGCGGTTCTATGACAAAAGTTGCTCAGCTCGCTTAGGGCTTTCATTTGGTACCAAATTTGACCACTTTTGAAAAATTTTATTTTCGACCACTTCCCACCCGACTGACCCTTCAAACGGCAAAGTGGAACCAGCCCAGCAAAATAGGTACGTCGGACGGCAAAACGGATACCGGGAATGAGCTGGGCACACCAGAAAACCTCTATAGACAAAGTTTTGAGAGGCCAGGTAGAGCCTACTATGGACCTCCAGGAAGCGGTTTCCGACATGACCCTCCAGACGGCAAAGTGGAACCAGCACAGCAAGATGGATGAGTCCTACGGCAAAAAGGACACCGGGAATGAGCTGGGCGCACCAGAAAACCCCTATAGACAAAGTTTTGAGAGGCCAGGTAAAGCCTACTATGGACCTCCAGGAAGCGGTTTCCGAATTGACCCTCCCGACCGCAAAGTGGAACCAGCCCAGCAAGATGGGTGGGTCTGACGGTAAAACTGACTGCGGGAATCGATTCTCCGTGCCAGAAAACCATTGTATGGAAGATTTGAGCGTTCAAAGTTAAATAGATAGCGAGAAATTTCGATTTTTCATTTTTCGAATTTTCGCCATCTTTGACGGGCCACTGTGGTCGCTAGGGAAGTGATAGAGAAACGCAACCTGGACCGTTAGTTAGTTCAATATATGTAATTTCTGAATATAAAAAGAAATCAGCTCCAGCTCGTAACGTTCGATCTGAGCGACGACCACAAAAATGGTCACTTTTCGCTATGAGCCGACTTTGCGGCGCCACTGCGGCGCTGTGGCGCAGCTGCGGCGCAAAAAAAGTTGTGATTCTTAAATTCTTTAGAGGGTACTACTAGACCCCATAGCCCTTTAGGTTGGCCCACCGCTGCAGATCACGTGAAAGCGGCGAACATTATGTACAATACAACCATCAAATAGGAGAAACCGGAAAAAAAACATCGCCGCCATAACCGGTCCGGGGCGCAACTTTTTAACGGTAAGTGATACGGGGCTGAAACTTCACAGACATACTAAACTCGATGTGCTCTACAATTTGCGCATGAAATCTGCGCAGGATCTGCGCAGGATTTTGCGCAGCTTCTGCGCAGCTTATTTTACACTGTCTCCAGCCACTTTTCACACATATTATAGGGGTCGCTGCCGCCACTGGCGGATCCAGGATTTCGTGACGGGGGGGCGGTAAAATTATTCCAGCGGGGGGTCTGGGGGGCGGAGCCCCCCAGAAGTTGAAGAAATTTTTTGTTTTTGCAATAAAATCGGTCTTCGGATCTTTAATTCTTTTTATACTGAAGAACTGAACAAATTTTTAAAAATTCTTGGCATTTTTGGGCAAAAATGGTTATTTTCTCCGAAAAATCGGATACATTTCAACCTTTTTCTTCACAAATGCAATAAATATGCGGTTAAAAAGTAGAAAATTCGCGCCGAAGGCGCGAAATTTTTTGGTTTTTTGCCCTTTTTCCTCTTTCTCTCCTTAATTTTTCCTACCCTCGAATCGCGACGGGGGGGCGGCCGCCCCCGCCCCCCTGGATCCGCCCCTGGCTGCCTATGATATATATATATACAAGTAACAAAAATGCTCCGCACAAAAGAGGATAATATGTGTGCGTGTTGGCTGTATCTTATATATCCTTCAAAAATCCTTTAAATATATAATAAATATAAATAGGTATATCCTTAAATTCCGATTGAAGAAGTAAAGACAAAAGTTTCATAGGCACGTGACGTTATTTGGCACAGCAAATATTGGTGGATGGTTCCAAGTCAAAAGTTGCTCAGTTCACTTAGGGCTTTCATTTGATACCAAATTTGACCACTTTTGAAAAATTTTATTTTTGACCCAAAATAGCCTAAGTCCCCACCCCACCCCACCACAGCACTCTACAGCCACTTTGGGTACGCAGTTCTATGACAAAAGTTGCTCAGCTCACTTAGAGCTTTCATTTGATACCAAATTTGACCACTTTTGAAAAATTTTATTTTTGACCCAAAATAGCCTAAGTCCCCACCCCACCCCACCACAGCACTCTACAGCCACTTTGGGTACGCAGTTCTATGACAAAAGTTGCTCAGCTCACTTAGAGCTTTCATTTGATACCAAATTTGACCACTTTTGAAAAATTTTATTTTTGACCCAAAATAGCGTAAGTCCCCACCACAGCACTCTACAGCCACTTTGGGTACGCAGTTCTATGACAAAAGTTGCTCAGCTCACTTAGAGCTTTCGTTTGAAACCAAATTTGACCACTTTTGAAAAATTTTAATTTCGACCACTTGACCCCCTCCACCCGACTGACCCTCCCGACGGCAAAGTGGAACTAGCACAGCAAAATAGGTACGTCGGACGGCAAAACGGATACCGGGAATGAGCTGGACGCACCAGAAAACCCCTATAGACAAAGTTTTCGGAGGCCAGGTAAAGCCTAGTTATGGACCTCCAGGAAGCGGTTTCCGACTTGACCCTCCCGACGGCAAAGTGGAACCAGCCCAGCAAAATAGATGCGTCGGACGGCAAAACGGATACCGGGAATGAGCTGGGCGCACCAGAAAACCCCTATGGACAAAGTTTTGAGACGCCAAGTAGAGCCTAGTATGGACCTCCAGGAAGCGGTTGCCGACATGACCCTCCAGACGGCAAAGTGGAACCAGCACAGCAAGATAGACGAGTCCTACGGCAAAAAGGACACCGGGAGTGAGCTGGGCGCACCAGAAAACACCTATAGACAAAGTTTTGAGAGGCCAGGTAAAGCCTACTATGGACCTCCAGGAAGCGGTTTCCGACTTGACCCTCCTGACGGCAAAGTGGAACCAGTCCAGCAAGATGGGTGGGTCTGACGGTAAAACTGACTGCGGGAATCGATTCTCCGTGCCAGAAAACCATTGTATGGAAGATTTGAGCTTTCAAAGTTAAATAGATAGCGAGAAATTTCGATTTTTCATTTTTCGAATTTTCGCCATTTTTGACGGGCCACTGTGGTCGCTAGGGAAGTGATAGAGAAACGCAACCTGGACCGTTAGTTAGTTCAATATATGTAATTTCTGAATATAAAAAGAAATCAGCTCCAGCTCGTAATGCTCGACCTGAGCGACGACCACAAAAATGGTCACTTTTCGCTATGAGCCGACTTTGCGGCGCCACTGCGGCGCTGTGGCGCAGCTGCGGCGCAAAAAAAGTTGTGATTCTTAAATTCTTTAGAGGGTACTACTAGACCCCATAGCCCTTTAGGTTGACCCACCGCTGCAGATCACGTGAAAGCGGCGAACATTATGTACAATACAACCATCAAATAGGAGAAACCGGAAAAAAAAACATCGCCGCCATAACCGGTCCGGGGCGCAACTTTTTAACGGTAAGTGATACGGGGCTGAAACTTCACAGACATACTAAACTCGATGTGCTCTACAATTTGCGCATGAAATCTGCGCAGGATCTGCGCAGGATTTTGCGCAGCTTCTGCGCAGCTTATTTTACACTGTCTCCAGCCACTTTTCACACATATTATAGGGGTCGCTGCCGCGACCCCTATGATATATATATATATCAAACAATTGTTCAAAATTATTAAATAAATTCACTATATACTTGCATTAAAACATTACCAAATCCATAAAAAGCCCCATAAACATTAACAAAATCAAAGATCTAAATTTTAAAAATTTGCATGTATTTTGATGACTAGATTCGGATCCGGATCCGGCAAAATTTTAGATGCGGTCTATCCCTAATAATCATCCTGGCATTATTAGGGTTTTGACAAATAGGGGGGGGGGGCAATCCCTAGGTATGTGTAAATAGAGAACATTAGCATTTGAAAATATATAAAAACCCAAAAATTGCTGTTGTTAAGCTCAAAATCAGCTTCCAGGAGGTGCATAAATTATCTAAAAATTAAGAAAAGTTTTGAAAGTTGAAAACTCAAAGAAATAAATCGTGGTCTCTTCAACGATCCCGCACTAGTCATCACCAACGGAGCTTCATTCCTGCTATCACCCGGGTTTAGTATCAGTTTAGTATATAGTTTTAACAATTATCTATAGGCTTTAGAAGAGCCGTCCACCACCACCTCCAAAATCAGCCGCTCTGGGCTGCCTGTCAATAATTGGCAAATGGTAAACACTTCATTTTTCCACATTTTTGGTTGACCGCCAAAACGTGGGTGGAGGGAGGCACATATATATATATATATATATCGATAAGTGGAGGCGGCGCCAGATGATCCTTCCCGTCCTCGTTATTTGAAACGAACCGTCCCCCTAGATTTTGTCCGTGGGGGGTCTCACAGGGGGTAAACCGTAGCCTGATACACCTATGCATGGGGTCCCTCCCCTCCACCCCCCCCCCTCAATAGCGGCGCCAGGATTTGTTGAAGGGGGGCCGACCATAGTTTCCTTTGCGGGGGGGGGGGGGGGTTATCTATAGCGCGGCGGGAAAAAACCCAAATTTTTGGCTTAAAGTGTTTATTATCGCGAGAAATACACGTTTATAACGGTTTTATGGACTTCTAGACTCAATATTGACCTTATTCTGGACTCAGAAACATGTTGGCAATCAAGTTTTCGAGTTTAAGAGCACTGTCTAATGTTAAAATTACTTGATGATTTCATGTTTTTCGGCATTAGCAATGGCTGAAAATGCGATTTTTGCATAGTCTCCTTCGGGGGGGGGTATCCCCCCCAAAATTTTCGACCAAATTTACCCCCTCCCAGATTTTTTGACTGACCCTCCCCCAACTTTTGGCTACCCCCCGAACCCCCGCCCCCCAATGATTTTTGGAACCAAAAAGTCAGCTAAATTTGACCGAAAAATGGTCATTTTTTGAAAACTTTTTCTAAAATTTTGACCTAAAATCGCTTTAAAACGGTGCAAAAACGCCTAAAACGTTAAAAACAAGCCTTATTTTGATGAAAAAGGGCAAAATTACAGAAAATTTTGCATTTTTGGCCATTTTCGAAACTTCTGAGGTCCGAATTCTGCGGGGAGGGGGTTGGGGGTATATAATACCCCCATCACATTTTGGAGGCCGGCCAAGATCTATATACCCTCAGCCCCAGACCCAAAGTTCCAGGGAAACTGTGAGCCCGACCCAAAAGTCCGGCAATCTATTTAGGGAAATCCAAAATTTTAGCCAAATTCTAGCAATTTTAAGTTCATTTTCCAAAAAATTCTCAAATTTTAGTGAAAATTTTTCAATATTTAGCAAAGCAAAATTAGTCGATTTTTAGCAAAAATTTGCCGATTTTTAAAAAAATTTATTAAAACACTCAAACTGTGCATATAAACAGCTGAAAAATTTTTCAAGGTGGGGCAAGTCGCAAAGGGGGGGGGGGTGGGCCCGGGCCCCCCCTGGCGCCGCCCCTGCCCCCCCTCAAAACACCTATGGCTATATATATACCCTCCTATATAACTTTCGACTTAACCTTCTTCTTCTTCTTCCTGTTACTGGACCAGCTTGGGGGGACCCAATGTGGTTAGGCCGGATCAGATCCGCCCCACATCCCGGAGGAAAGCCAGAACCCGGGGGGACCCTTGGATAGGATAAATATCGTAAATCGTAAATATATATCTTCGGTGTCGTACTGAGCCCAGAGTCTGCGGTATTCTTTGATATACCGTTTGATGGCAGCCTTCAGTAGTTAGGTCAATTCCAATCTGATCTTGTTCCAGGGCAGTCGCAGACTTCGACTTAACCTCCCAACCCCCACCGATTTGTGGACCCAAACTTAGCTAAATTTTGCCGAAACTTGGTCATTTTTTAGAACATGCTTTTAAATTTTGACTTGAAATCGCTTTAAAACCTGAAAAACGTTAAAAACAAGCCTCCTTTTGAAAAAAGGGCTAAATTGCTGAATTTTTCGCCATTTTTCGAAATTTCTGAGGTCAGAATGCTGGGGGGGGGGGGGTTTGGGGGATATTACACCCACCACATTTCTTTGGTCGACCACCAATCTTCCAAGATTTAGCCCCCACGAAGTATATATAGTTTCCCTGGAACTTTGGGTCGGGGGGGGGGTAAACATAGGTGTGTTAGGGGGGGACCCCTCCCCCACATGGAGGGGTCGCCCTGGTCCAATGGTCCTCGCCTTGCCGTGGTGGAGCAGCTTACGGACCCCCTGGTCCCACCAAATGGTTCCTATTCGGGCTACCCCTCGGAGGCCCGCCCACCCGACCCAAGGTCCCTATTCCGGGACAGCCTTTACAGCCAAGCGTGTTTTTCCTAGCCGGGCGGGGTAAACCAGCCTACTTCGCCCGGCTGCTCCTGGAGGCTGGTGATGTTGAACCAAATCCTGGCCCCCGCTGGCCATGTGCAGTCTGTGGCCTACCGGTGACCCGGCAGACCTTCTCCATCCAGTGCGCTTCTTGCCGCCGCTGGGTCCATGAAGGGAAATGCAGTGGTATCACCCCCGGGAACTTTAGAAAAGGACTATCTGAACAATTCATCAGATCATTCTGCTGCAGTGGCTGTAGCAGACATCCCACCCCTCCCTCAACCCAACCTCCCCCGCCAACCCACCGCAGCCGCCAAACCAACGCCCAATTCCCAGCCTGCTCTCGCCAAGCCAAGGTGACAGCAGGCCAACCCGCCGCCCCACCCAGTCATCCCCGGCTGGAACCCACAGGAACTGTCTACGTCTGCTTCAGTGAACGCTGGCGCATTGTCCCAGGCCAAAAGAATCTTCTTGACCAAACTCCTGGAGGAACACGACACAGATGTGGCAGCCATCCAGGAGACTTGGCTCAAGCCTGGCGAAACATTAAATCTGGCAAATTACAACGAGGAACACTCTTACCGAAGAAGGGATAGAAGAGCTGCTGCCGCCGCAGCATCAACGCCGGTTGGCGGCGGAGTTGCCCTTCTAATCCGGAAAGGAATAGACTACTACAGAATGCCAGATCAACTAGTCCAGAACTGCGACGAATCAACGGATGCACTAGCAATTCAAATCCTAGTCAACGGCAGCCTCATACCCATTTCCTCTGTTTACTGCCCGCCCATCATCCGGACCGCGGACGACCACCGTGTGCGGAATTTCGATCCGTCCCTACTGCCAAACACCCGCAGCACCATCGTGATGGGCGATTTCAACGCCCACAGCCCCATGTGGGACAACTGGCAGCCACCGAATGAAACCGGTGACCTTTTAGAGGATTGGATTCTGCAAAACAGCCTGCTGGTTGCTAACAACGGTGAATCTACAAAAGCTGCATCCAACTCTGTCCCCGATATAACTATTGTCGGGCAGAAATGGGACGGTGAACTGGACTGGAAAGTGTCCCCGGATACTGTGTCGGACCACCTGCCAGTGTTTTTTTTTTCGCCGACGGCTCATGTGTAACGTTACACACCTCTCCAAAATTTTTTGCTATTTTTCAGAAAAAAGTGTGTAACTACCTAAAAATTCCTAATTTACTCATGTTTGCTTAACACATGTACACAATTTTATTGTTAACAAAATTATTCCGTTAAAAAATTATAAGTAAAATTTTAACATCTATTTACAGCAATATTTGGAGTTTCACCAAATCAGATCGACAAAATTAAAAAAATTGAACAGTTATATCGATGATTTGCATTTATTGGTTTTGACTTGATAGAACGAAGGAAAACACCAGTGCACCGACCGAAGGAGCATAATTTTTCGAAAGGCCTCCTGTAGCACAAAACTTTGCAAGCAACCAGTTAAATTTTGCTTCATACGCTGAAAAATTTAGGTGTGTATATACGCGTTTTTAATACAAGAACGAACAAGTATAGCAAATAGTATGCATATAACTAATACTTAAGGTGCTGGTTTCCTTTCGGGTATTTTTTGACTCTTACGGCTTTAATCCTTTACACAAAGGGCTAAAACTTTCCAAATATACTATTTCGGTGCTCTTTAACATTCTGGGACCAGTCCCGTATTCTTAGGCCAAAAGATAAGAAAGTTTTGGTTTTTTAGCCTTAAGCTCCCAGTAGGTAGACAAGACACGGGACTGGTTGGTATGGCTGGAAAGAGTGACTCGGACATGAACATTTTTGCTCTTACAACATTTGAGCTATCTCCAGTGGTTGAGTCAGTACATGCAAAACTGTTTTTAGGGTCAAAAAATGGCCATTTTCGAGGAAATCAGTTTTTTCAAAATTACTGCCACATGTTAAGGACAAAATTGGCTTAGTTATACTCAATCGATAAATCTTCCAAATGCACATTTTATGAATGCCTATTAGCCGGACTTTATTGCTTTAAGCTAGAGATTTGGTCGAAAAACCATTTTGGCAAAACTGCGATTATTTTGTTTTGAACATCGATTTCTCAAAAACTACTCGACGGATTCCGGAGATTTTCGGCAGAATCGAAGTTCGCACTTCTGCGGAGGGACGTTTTTCTTGGTTTGGGCTAAAACTTATTGAGTTGCAAGAAAACTCAATGCGAAGTTGCGAAATTTCGTGTTACTGTGCATTTGGCCGATTTTCTCGGCCGTTAAGACCTGCTGAGCCAAATCCAAAAAAACGTCCCTCGGCCCATATGTCCTCCATATTGTGGAACAAAAAGAACTTTTGGCCGATTTTTCAGTTTTGAAAAATCGATGTTCAAAAACTTTTGGTCTATATTCATCCTGTTAGATGTCAGCATGTCAGAAAATTTCTGCTATTTTTTTGCTAATTTTGCCAGTTCTGTAAGCTCATGTGAATGTACAGATAATAAGCTTTAAAACGATGTATAAAGCTATTTGCAACTCCCAAAATTGCGAAAGTTATAGCGTTTCAAAAAACACCACAAAAGCACTGCACAAAAGGATACCACCACCTTAAATAATACCGAAAATAAAATGCAAGATATAGTGCAAAAGGGGGGTCTCGGGGGCGAAGCCCCCCAGAAACGGTAAATATGTGGAAACAAATGAATGGGCATTGGAAAAAGTTCCGACTATTTGGCAAAATTTGTCCAAAATTTTGGTGTAACGTTACATAGCCAAAATTTTTTTTTGCTATTTTCCGGAAAAAGTGTGTAATTACACGCGTTTTTGAGCAAAAAACACTGGTGGTGGGGTGGGGTGGGGACTTAGGCGATTTTCGGTCAAAAATAAAAGTTTTCAAAAGTGGTCAAATTTGGTACCAAATGAAAGCCCTAAGCGAGGTGAGCAACTTTTGTCATAGAACCGCATGCTCAAAGTGGCTGTAGAGTGCTGTGCTGTGGTGGGGTGGGGACTTAGGCGATTTTGGGTCAAAAGTAAAATTTTTCAAAAGTAATCAATTTTGGTATCAAATGAAAGCCCTATAAGTGAGCTGAGCAACTTTTGTCATAGAACTGCGTACCCAAAGTGGCTGTAGAGTGCTGTGGTGGGGTGGGGTGGGGACTTAGGCGATTTTGGGTCAAAAATAAAATTTTTCAAAAGTGGTAAAGTTTGGTACCAAATGAAAGCCCTAAGTGAGCTGAGCAACTTTTGCGGTGTCGGATTTATGCCTTTCTCAACCGGAATATAAAGGATAGACATAGGCCCAACACACATATTATCCCCTTTTGTGCGGAGCATTTTTGTTACTTGTATATATATATACTGCAAACAAGTTAACAAAAATTAGCCTGAAAGAAACAATTTTCGATAAGTATATACGTATCTAACGAATTCTTGAAATGTGTGGGCCGCAGCCGCAGACGTGAAAGAGTTTATGTACAATCAAAGTTTTCAAACAAAATCAGCAGATTAGTAGATTAACATTACATTACCATTAACTTCTTACACGGAGATTGAGAAAAATAAAATCAATAGTGTTGCTGCTGAAAATAGTTTATATATTTACTTATAAATAATTCGAGTTTTCTAGCAAACCAGCATTTGCGATTTTAATAATATAATATAATATGAGCTATAAAGGCACTTTGCGGATTTTGAAAAGTGCTAATTAGGCATAACTAATTAACGGGAAGGAATTAAGAGCTAATATTTACATTTTTGAAATCTCCAGGCCAAGAGCTTTCGAATGATACCAAACTTGTCCGGAAAAAATGAACTTTGAAAAAATCGACTTTCTCTTACGGGTTTGAAAGTGGGGGTTTTTTTCTCTGTATTCAGCATGATTTTTGTCAATTTTGTGTTAATTCGATTTTTCGAACGGCCCATAGCAAAAATTTTTCCATACTATTTTTTGAATGTCTAGGCAATGGTACTTAGCAAGTTTATGTTTTTTCCGAATTTCGATCTGGTTCGATTTTTATAGATGGTCAAAAATGGAAAAAATAGCGTTTTTGGACACCTTCAAGCTGAAAAATTTCTAAGTCCGAAAATTTGAAAATAGTCTAAAAACGGGCAAAAACAGCGTTTTTCGGCCTTGGGGTGGTACCCACATATAGTAAATCGGGGTCTCTGAACATGATGAGCATAGTGCCGACACCGTATCTCGCCTGGTTCATCTGGTTCAACTGGTTCAAAGTTGAACCAGTTCCTGGTTCAAGCTACTGGAGATAGCTAGAAGGCTGAAATTTTGCATACAAAGGTTATTGGGCATGGGGAATTCACTGGTGGTGTTACTTTGGTGATCCGACCCATGGCTGGCCAGATCTGGTTCAACTGGTTCAAAATTGAACCAGTTCCTGGTTCAAGCTACTGGAGATAGTTGGAAGGCTGAAATTTTGCATACAAAGGTTATTGCGCATGGGGAATTCACTGGTGGTGTTACTTTGTTGATCCGACCCATGGCTGGCCAGATCTGGTTCAACTGGTTCAAAATTGAACCAGTTCCTGGTTCAAGCTACTGGAGTTAGTTGGAAGGCTGAAATTTTGCATACAAAGGTTATTGGGCATGGGGAATTCACTGGTGGTTTTACTTTGTTGATCCGACCCATGGCTGGCTGGGCTTATTCTACTGGGGGGGCGGGGGCCCCCCCCATAAACACCCTTCCCCCCAAAAATCGTTCCCCCCCCAAAAATCGCCCCCCCCCAAAAAAAGTGGGTGCCTTTTGGTACCAACTTTTGCCCTGAAAAATCGCTCAGAAGGCCAAATTTTCAAAATTTTTCGGCTTCGCCGGAGATTTTTAGTCGATTTTTGCCTATTTAAGCACTAAATCCGCTTATTTTTGACAATTGCTATAAAAAATAGCGCAATTTTTAGCAATGTTTTTAGAAAAAAATTTTGAAAATTTTCGCCCGCCTCCCCAAAACAATGACTCCCGAGGGCCCCCCCCCCCCAAAGAGCCCCCCCACGAAAAAATCCCTAGAATAAGCCCAGGCTGGCCCGAACTGGTTCAACAGGTTCAAAATTGAACCAGTTACAGGTTCAAGCAACGAGAGATAGTTGGAAGGCTGAAATTTTGCATACAAAGGTCATTGATCATGGGGAATTCACTGGTGGTGTTACTTTGGTGATCCGACCCATGGCTGGCCAGATCTGGTTCAACTGGTTCAAAATTGAACCAGTTCCTGGTTCAAGCTACTGGAGATAGTTGGAAGGCTGAAATTTTGCTACAAAGGTTATTGGGCATGGGGAATTCACTGGTGGTGTTACTTTGGTGATCCGACCAATGGCTGGCCAGATCTGGTTCAACAGGTTCAAAGTTGAACCAGTTCCTGGTTCAAGCTACTGGAGATAATTGGACGGCTGAAATCGTGCATAAGGTTGTTGGGCATGGGGAATTCAGTGGTGGTGTAACTTTGCTGATCTGACCCAAGGCTGGCCAGATCTGGTTCAACTGGTTCAAAATTGAACCAGTTCCTGGTTCAAGCTACTGGAGATAGTTGGAAGGCTGAAATTTTGCATACAAAGGTTATTGGGCATGGGGAATTCACTGGTGGTGTAACTTTGGTGATCCAACCCATGGCTGGCGTGATCTGGTTCAACTGGTTCAAAGTTGAACCAGGTCCTGGTTCAAGCTACTGGAGATAGCTG